>WSFP011500861.1:0-13878 GCA_009831015.1 Picea engelmannii | reverse complement strand
CCTTAATATTTTCAGCCCAGGAAACACAAAAACTGCTACAGCAAAAGGCAAAAATACCAGCAGTTCCAGGGTAGCCCTAACAAACCCTGTTCAAGGTACTAGGGCTACTTGCAGACAAGGAGAGGCAGCATACAAGGGCAGCACCAGAAGAAGGTTAAGGCGACACAATTAAGGCAGCAAGGCAACACAAATAAGGTAGCAATGACGGCATAATAAGAAGGTACCAGAACAACAAAAGAACATCATTTACGACTGGCTGGGAAAGACCATTTTAGGTCAGCGACAGGCTAAACAGAACAAGGTTGAAAAGGATACAACCTACGGTGGCTGGAGCAGACCAAAAATACACATAGGAGGAGCTGAGAGACCTGTCCAGAAGAGTTGCAGCCACTTAGCAACCTAATCAAGAAGAGTTGCAGAAATACCTCAGTCTAAAACTCAGCTAAGAGAGCGAGTGAATGTCAAGTGAGGAATAGGTCACTCCTTTTTATAGTTTTAGGTAGCTGGTTAGGGCTATCAAGTTTAGTTTACTTGCCATAACTTTAGGGTTAGGTTTAATACCTAACAAATAACAAATAATATTTTAACATTTAAAATATTAGATGACAAATCAAAAAGTCGATCAAGGAAATAAGACAAGTCAATGAGAGGGGTTTCAAGATAAAAGTGGCTAGATTTTCTTTAGGAAGGAACCAATACGTCATCAACAAATAGGGGGGACAAAACTCAAGCAAGGGGGGGTTTCATTAATAAACAATAAGACAAAGTCAAAAGTTAAGTTCTTCTTTAATGGCAGAATGTCCACATGAGTCTCATGATATAACTTATAAGCTTTTATCATCCCAACATACAAGGAGGGTTAATGATGTGATCATGCCCTTCTTCTTAACTGCTCCTAGGTCACATGGACCATCCCAGGAGAGAAGAAGGTCACACATCATCTCTTCTTGGTACTTAACCAAGAAACTGCCTGGTCCCAGACCAAGATACCCCATAACACATCTGGGGGCCCTAGATCACAGCTAGGGTCTTAACCACCAAGGTACACAACCAAGGATCAATCCAAGCGCTGAGCAAGGATTCATCTGGAACACATCTAGGGGCCCTAGTTGGGCCCATTGAGTTCTTGGTCAAGGACCAGACACTCCATCAATACACTGGGGGCCCAACTAGGGTCTTTTGCCATGGCTCTAACTTATTGGTCCCAAACCAAGAACCCTAGTACTGTATTGGGGGCCCTAGATCTCAACTAGGGTCTTTTCCATCCTCTCGGAGAATGGCTCTTGCAGCTGCATTAATTTTAACACTTCCTCTCAGCAACACCAAGCTTGTCTTGAAAGTATACAAACTTTGTCAACGACAGGGGCTCGGTTAAAATATCTACAGTTTGTTCCGCCGTTGGAACATACTGAATACGAAGAATGTTCTTCTGCACCATGTCCCAAACATAGTGATATCTCATCTCAATGTGTTTCGATCTATCATGAAACACAAGATTCTGGGAGATCTTTATATAGCTTTGGTTATCACAGTGAATTACTGTGGGTTCTAGCTCAACACTGGACAAATCTGAGAGTAGCTCTCTAAGCCACACTACTTCTCTACTAGCAACACTTGCAACAATGTATTCTGCCTCTGGATTGCTTTAGGCTATGGAGCCCTGCTTCCTGCTGGACCAGGAGATCATAGTTGAACCTGTTATCGCACAGTTTGTAGTTAGGATAAAGATAGATGTGAAGAATCAAACTGGCGTAACTGGAACCAATCCCATCCAATGTCACCTCGATGGGAAGGTTCTTTCTGTTTAGGGAGGTAAGACCCAGGGGAGACATCCGTGGTGACCTGGGGTATTGAGAAGGCAAAGGTGTGAAGGCTAAAAGATAAATTCCCCCTCACAAGTCACCACCAAGCAGATAGTCTGGCTAAACAGCCAATAAAGAGAAGTATAACCAAAAGGAGATGCACCTGCCCAAGACAAAGCAACAAGAAATATATATATGCAAGCTTACTCGCTTGGTTAGTACTTCATAAGTTCATATAATCAATGACTATCTGGTATACAAGCAATTGAATAATAAATGTTGACGAAGTCAATGTTTATAAAATAAAAATAATACACAATATCACTTCATCAATAAATGCTAAGAAAAACGTGGCATTCAATGTGATAATCAACACTTCATTCAAGTAATGCCCTTAAATAACCATTCAATTGCTCATAAGCAAAACGTTAGCTGCACAAGTGATATTAATAGCAAGAGATGACGACAACAGTAGATTAGCAAGGTTAGTTTTTTTAAGCTAGGGTTAGTAGTTAGGGTTTCATTCAAAGTGTTGAGAGTGGTTTTGATCATAACATTCACAAGATCGGTCTTAGATCAGTGCGTATCTAGGGTTAATGGAGTCAAAAGGAGGACGCAGGAGCTGAAGGATCAAGAAGATAGTAAAGCTCAGGACTGGAAGGTGAAACTTTGAGGTGTTGCTATGGAAAGGCCTCAAAGTCAAAACCCTAGGGGAGAGAGGTTCACTTTGGTGTAGGGGAACTAGGACTCAATGCTCTCTCCTTCTTCCTTAACTCAATGGCAAAACGGCTAGCACAGGAAAAGGCATAAAACTAAGACAAGAGGATTTGCAAGGCAATGTGTTGCTATGGCAAGGCTTTACCAGCAAACCCTAGAAAAAACGGCTCATCAAGGTGTAGTTGAACTAGGCCTTGATGTGTCTTCTTCTTCTTAGCTCAGAGAAGTAAAACGACTAGCATATGAAGAGGGGGGAAAGAGTGTAGCTAAGGTTAGGCTCAATCCTCTTCAGCATGAAAGAGTAGAGTGTTGCTAGGGCAAGGCTTTATCTCACTTCAGCAAATAAAATGGCTAAAAATCTTGATGGGGACATGAGACAAGGACCTACAATGTGTGCTTGTCCCCTAGTGTTTATTCAACAAATTATAACCATAAATGCAAGAGAAATAGAACTACAACCATTCAATTAAGAAGTTTTGCAGAAATTTACTTACATTCGACCAAGAAATCAAGTAGCAAACCCTAGTTGTAAAACCTTCCACCAAGATAAATGCCAAAAATGCCAATAAAAGACTTCCTTCAACAAGTGCGCCTCACAATTTCAGCCAAGAACTCCAAATGTAGCGCAAATTTCAGACCTCACTAATGAGTGAGTGAGAGATGATGAAAAAATGAGAGTGAAAACTCTCAATTTACACTGTACCATGACCTAATTTTACTTTTAGGTCATAAAAAAGGCCGACAAGGCCAAAATACTAAGAATCATACTGCTTTACATTAAATGCTTAAAATTGAACCCTAATCAAGCTAAAGAGAGACGTCATGCCCCTCTTAGGGTGACGTTAGCCCCTTCTAGGGCAAATGCAACATCCTAGAGCAAAACGTTAGCCCTCCTTGGGCTTCTCCAACCTACCACACATGCCAAAACTACCCCAGCTATCTCCCAAAGCATCCATGCTGCCAGGTGACATCATGGTCATGAAGGGTGACGTCCTAGGCCTTCCAAGGCCAATGTTCCACTGAAAAGGGCACAATCCCCCTAGTTCAAGCTGTGCCAGGGTGCCTCTGGTGAAATGTCCTCTTCTTCGGTGCAAAGCCTCTGACCATCTCTGTCTTGTCTCTGCCCCCCTGATGGGGTCCCAACATCCATCTGGTGGGCTCTTCAGCCCCATGGAGGTCCGAACTGATCATCTCCCCATGTGTACTGGTCCAATATGGTACCTGTCCATCAGGCATGATCCTGCACATCAACAGCTACACCCTCCATGGGCTCATAAGTCACAGGGATCATAGCAATGTCAATCACATCTCATCATCAATATTATTAAATATGTGCATAAAACCCCTATTACCCTAGTTAAAATCTCAAAGACATTATACAAGCCTGCAATGCAAGTTTGGAGAAAGCGACATGGCGTCCTATTGGGCTAGTGTCCACTAGAAGAGGAAAGTTTCCGAAAGAGATCTCATCTGAACCATGCAAGTGGGTGATGTGGATAAGGGAGGTCCAGGCAAATGGGTGCAATGAGGGCAGAGGGTGCAAAGCTTTACCTGTGGGTGCTTTTGTAGAAGGCGAGCTACACTTGTCTTGGATGCAATTTTTTCGAAGCCCATTCATGCCTTTATTCTTTTATTCTTTATTGCTTTTTTTTCAAGAAGATAATCAGGGGACACTGCCCTGGCATGGTGACCAGTGGTGACAGCATTACCCATAAGTACTTTTGCAGAAATGAGAAGGATGGCTCATGATGAGACCCCCTTTCCCTTGGCCATGCAACCAAGAGTCACTACCCTGGCGTGGTAACCAGATGGTGGTAATGTCATACTGCTAGGTACCCAGGAACCTAATAGGCTAGCTAGTGATGAGACACCCTATCCTCTGACTAGGTCTTGTTTTTGTTATTTTTCACGGGTCCCTCTTTTTTCTTGCTGAGAAGTCTTTTATTGCTTTCTCGGGGATCCCTGGGCGAAGCATCTTGAGGTTTTATTCTTAGGCTTTTATCTTTTCCCAGCTTGCTTTTACCTTCTGGGCCTTTAGCCCATTCTTCCCACGAGATAAGGTGCAATCCTGAAAATAGATCAACCCATTGCCCAAACAAGTGTAAGGGATAGATGAGCGAGAAGCAAGATGAAAAAGTGGTGTTATGATGGGAGTGGACAATGGATTTTCAGAAATCCCCACTAGTGGCAAACCAAAACCTACGGACACAGGCTTACTAGGGCATCCTGTCAATCCCTCCAGACATGGTCAAGTGGGCAAGCATAAGATCCAAGCATTTGTTAGAAATAAAAGGAATCAGATGCACATATTCAAGGGTTTTGATGATCAAAGTGACACATACCATGATACCCAGATTCATTACCTCATGGAGCAAGAACTATCTCCGACACAAGACCAAGCCGATGGTGATGGATGTTGCTGCTATTGACAAGATAGAGGCACTGAAAGGAAGAAAAGGTGGGCCCTCTAGGGCCATGCTAAAGTCGATCCAACTCTCAGTACTCCTTGTCTAAGACCTGTGGGCCTCGAGACATGATCTCCTATTTATCCCTAAAAGTGGGGGATAACAGAACCCAAACTTAAACAATATCCGGTGGTGGTTTTCCGGTCTGTTATCACATAAAGCTATCAAAGGGTTGCAGGACGACCAAGTCCTTTGTTGCACAAAAACGTCCAAATGCGACATTCTAAACAACCCATTTCGGGCTTAAAATACAAGTAGCGGGCGGGTTTATTTTTTCAACAACGGAGATCCCAAGAGAAGTTCGGATCAACGGCTTGCGTGTATTCGACATATCAAAGTTGCGTGAGGTCTAACGCTAAATAGAAGCCCCAGAGTTAAAGATCAGGCGCCACGCGTCCTTCTCCATTGGACGATCAATATTTACTTCCAGAGTTCGGGCTTTGGGAGTCTCAGCTTCTCCCCTCTCGCTTTCATCCAGAGTGTTTTCTCCCGAAGTCCACTGATTGCTGCCGCATGTCCATCCAAATCTAACGGTGGTAGTTTGCTTCAGGACTTCGGGCTTCGGGAGTTTCAGCTTCCCCGCTCCTGTTTTCATTCAGAGTGTTTTCTCCTAAAGTCCACAGATCGTTGCTGCGTGTCCATCCAAATATAACGGTGGTAGTTTTCTTCGGGACTTCGGGAATTTCAGCTTCCCCACTCCCATTTTCATACGGAGTCTTTTCTCCCGAAGTCCACAGATCGTTGCCACGTGTTCTAACAGTGGTAGTTTGCTTCGGGACTTCGGGCTTCAGGAGTCTCGGCTTCTCCCCTCTCGCTTTCATCCTGAGTGTTTTCTCCCGAAGTCCACAGATCGCTGTCGCGTGTCCATCCAAATCTAATGGTGGTAGTTTGCTTCGGGACTTCGGGCTTCAGAAGTTTCAGCTTCCTCGCTCCCGTTTTGATCCAGAGTGTTTTCTCTCGGAGTTAACAGATCCCTGCCGTGTCCTCAGATTGACGGTCGTCGTTCACTTTGGAGCTCCAGCTCTACATGCAGACCACCCCTGAGCTTTGAAGTGCCAAAGTATGTGGCAGTTATTAGTTCAGACATGTGGCGCTCTCGTCAGTCATGACACTTGGCATCCATCTGGCGATGACACATGGCACTCAATCGAGGCACCTTTGGGCATATCATCCACTTGTTTCCAAGTGACATGTGTCACCTCTCTTTCCATGACACGTCAACATAGTGACGTCAGGCCACCACGTCAAATCATCCTCCGGGAAGTGTCCTTATTCAAGAGCCAAGATTAGCGCCATCTCCATGCGTAGTTTTAATGGATCCTAGAATTGGTGGGAAGATAAACTTTAGCGGTGGCGCTAAATTTAGCAGGTGTGCCCAGATCGCAGAGCACGACTAGATCAACGACAACGTTTCATTGCGGGGATGCAACATGCTCGAACGATAAAATTCTTGAACAGTCTCGCAATTGAAACCATGGTATAGCGAAAGAGCTACGTGGCGGAAGATGGTGAATTGCGTGCTCAAAAACGGTGTGGATCCAAACCGCCTTTGACGGCCCTGCAATCACGTGCTTATATAACGACGAATCCAAGAGCAAGACGTGGTAGTCACCTAGGCGTTAAGCCTGGTCCCGTTCCTGAGGGTTTAATTAATAAAAGAAAGGACTGGTGGTTGAAACCTCGACTCACTCAGTAATTAGAAAGCATGGAGGGTCTGGCCATGGAGATAGAAGACTGTCAGCTCGAGGTACCCCTATGGATGGTTTTTCCTGCAGGCCCATGCTGATCTGAGCTCGCATCTGAAAGAAGGATACACACACAGTCTGACAGAAGGATGCACAGACGTAAAGCCTTGAATGGGATGGCCAGATCACACTCCTGGTAGTTGTGGATTGATCTGAGTATAAATAGATCAGTTCAAGATTTTGTTACGGTCGTCAACTGGTTGAGCAGAGCTCCCTATTTTGTAATATTTTGATAACATAGTTGCTCTCTGGTTTTGTATTAGATTTGAGACTTTCGCATTAATAGAAGTCAATTTCTTTCATCATCTCGTTTAATCTGTGTTGAAACACTCGTGCATGGAGGATCCAGACGAGGGTTGTAGTCGTATTGTAATGTAGGTTTGATTACAGTATTGTTGTGACCAGTTTCAGTCAGTTTCTTTGTTATCTTGTTTCTTCCCAGGCTGAACTGCTCGTGCATGGAGGATCCAGACGAGTTGTTGTAGTCGCATAGTAATGGAGGTTTGATTATTATGTTACTGTGATATATTTTAGTATTTGAAACTTGAGTTCAAGAGTGCTCTTGTGCCTGAGTTTTTCTTCACCAAGTTGCTTGAAAGCTGGGTGCCCATTGAAGACTTGTCCACCTTTCTCACTAAGTATTCCTTCTGCTCACCTTTAAACTTAAACCACTGACTGAAGTTAATGAGGACCTCATTTGCTCATGCATTGCTTGTCCAGTGTCTGTGTTAAAACATTCTTTTATTGAACTTTGTCCATTTGACCTCCATTCATAAAACCATCCCAATACATTTACATTTTGATGGGTACTGGGCTTATCCTCTTGCAGTCGGAGGGTGATTCTCAGTGCTAACATTAATGGCGCCATTGCCGGGGACGGAAGTGAATATATCTTCCCTGGGAGAACGACATAGATCCAGCTCTTGATGGTAGACAAGAGAGGGACACAAAAATTGACTGTAATCATCTACCTGACGACTCCATTGGGGAGGATCCCGTTGACAAAAAGATGACCATACGAAAGGGGATGACCAGGTATCAACTTATGAGCTTTCTCCATGAACTCTTGTTTTTCTTTATCAACTCATTTCTCTCTTTCCCTTTACATATCAAGAGGATTATCCTTTGCTTTGTTTATTCGGATGATCATCAACCTTCCTTTATATATCCATCCTTGGAAGAAAAAGACATGCCTTCTGCCTGTATTGTAGATGTTGATCTTGTATCTTCACCTCAGCCTATTCATAAGTATGAGCTTTGTATTGAAATCCCTCTTGAATTTGATCACCCTTGCAGCCTTGAGGAGGTTGAAACTGATTCAAAGCCTTCTCTTATCTCATCACCTCCTGCTATTACTGTTGAACCTTGCCATCAGCTTGTTAAACCTCATATCCAGCCCACTAGTTTTCAAACTAGAATCAAAGACAAGATATTTAAACCTTTAAGGTTGCCATATCACCTTCATCCTTATCCTCTTGATTTCCTTGAGTATCTTCCTCAGTTCTCTGGAGAAGATCATGTTACAGTCGAGAGGCATTTGGAGGCCTTTAAGAACTTTATTGATCAGTTTGAGATAGTACATGATGATATTATTATGAGGTTGTTCTCCAAATCTTTGATCAGAGAGGCTGTTGTGTGGTTTAAGGGTTTGAGAGTTTATTCCATTGGTTCTTGGATCGAATTGTGCAAAGCCTTTTTAAAGTGTTGGGGTGAGAACAAGTCCCTTGATCAGTACTTGGTTGATTTTAATGCTTTGAGAGGTGAAGAGGAAGCCTTGGCTGTCTTCAACAGGAGGTTTTATAGTGTTTATCATAACATGCCTTTGGAAATCCGACCTTCCGAGACTGCTGCCATGGTGTACTATGTAATGGCTTAGCATTCAAAGCTTGTTATTCTCTTGAGAGGAAGGAAATCTTCATCCTTAAAATGCTTATTTAAAGACGTTGAAGAAGTCAAGGAGAACATCCGTGCTAGCAAGAAGATTCGAGATCGAGTATATTTTGAAAATCTGCATGCACAAGATGAGCAACAAGAGGATTGTTAGTATATTTCAGATGAGCAGCAAGAGGATTGTCAGTATATTTCAGATGAGCAGCAAGAGGACTGTCATTATATATCAGATCTGGAGCAGCAGCAAGGTTGTAAGTATGTTTTACATTTGGAGCCAGATTCTTCAGTATGCTCAGATTTTTCTATAGACAGGGATGCATGTCATGTTTATGATCAGTTTCTGAAATATTTTGAGCATGAGGTAACAGATGATTGTATAGATAATCATATGTTCCTAGTTGAGCATTATCAGTATGATTTAAATTCGGTTGTGCAATTATCTCGTGATCATTATTTTAAAGAAGAAGT
Source organism: Picea engelmannii (assembly GCA_009831015.1). Taxonomy (NCBI): domain Eukaryota; kingdom Viridiplantae; phylum Streptophyta; class Pinopsida; order Pinales; family Pinaceae; genus Picea; species Picea engelmannii. The sequence goes on along the minus strand of WSFP011500861.1, from coordinate 4,791 downwards.
TGTCTCTCTTGATGACCAAGATCTGCTTATGAAAAAGCAAGAAGGTTATCAGTTTTCAAGCAAAGAGCCATTCATGATATGCATGAGGAGATTTCTTGCCATTAGCTAGCACATGTTATCAGAGAAGATAAAGGAGAAGTGGATCAACAACCTGCCTCAGCCTTTCACTCACCTGTGCTTGCCACAGACATTCAACCATATGTGAGCAGCTGTAAAGCAGAGCAGGCTTTCTGTTACCAACCCAGTAGGTTTTATCACCTATTTTATGACCCTATAGGGGAATACATGGAGTTGCATTTCCTCAATGTATTGAAGCCTCCAAGATTTATCTTACCTTCATCATTGGGAGGTAATCTGAAGGATGTAATTAGTTGGCTGTCACAGTTTGGTTATCCCTTGCTGACCAGTGACAGAGTAAATAAGTTTTCAATTAGGAAGTTATTTGAATGGCTCTGGTGGAAGTTTGTTTTCACCTAGCACATTATAAAAACCAGTTAGTCTAGGATTGTACATAAATAAGCTCCTTCTGGAGCATGTGTGTTTGTTTTCTTTTTTGTAAGTAGAGTAGTGTACATGTCAGCCTGTTGCCTTCAACAAATGTATTTGAGCTCGACTCCACAACCCAACAGCTAAGGCATTGGAACTGCTAGTTCTTGGTAGCTTGCAGGGAGCATGCCATCCCCTATGGCGCCAAATGTTATCACATAAAGCTGTCAAAGGGTTGCAGGACCACCAAGTCCTTTGTTGTACAAAAACGTCCAAACGCGACATTCAAAACAACCCATTTCGGGCTTAAAATACAAGCAACAGGCAGGTTTATTTTTCCAACGACGGAGATACCAGAGGCAGTTCAGATCAACGGCTCGCGTGTATTCGGCATATCAAAGTTGCATGAGGTCTAGCGCCAGACAGAAGTCTTGGAGTTAAAGATCAGGCGCCACGCGTCCTTTTCCATTGGACAATCAATATTTACTTCGGGAGTTCGGGCTTCGGGAGTCTCGGCTTCTCCCCTCTCGCTTTCATCCAGAGTGTTTTCTCTCGAAGACCACCAATCGCTGTCGCGTGTCCATCCAAATCACATTAGTAGTTTGCTTCGGGACTGGGCTTTGGGAGTTTTAGCTTCCCCGCTCCTGTTTTCATCCGAAGTGTTTTCTCCCGAAGTCCATAGATCGTTGTCGTGTGTCCATCCAAATCTAACAGTGGTAGTTTGCTTTGGGACATCAGGCTTCGGGAGTTTCATCTTCCCCGCTCCTATTTTCATCCGGAGTGTTTTCTCCCGAAGTCCACAGATCGCTACCGCGTGTCCATCCAAATCTAATGGTGGTAGTTTGCTTCAAGACTTCGGGCTTCAGGAGTCTCGACTTTGTTGAAATAATGTAACTACAAAGTGTATTCTAATTATTATTGTGGTATTATTCATTAGATCAATCCCCTATTGCAGATTGATCATGTCGGCTATTGTAAAAGACCAAATACCCTTTTGCGGATTGGTTAAAGTATAATTGTAATAGGCAGAATAAGAAGTCGACCCCAGAATATATTAAAGAGGCCCCAAAATATATTAAAGGTGGTTATAACCACCCAGATTAAGAAGTCGGCCCTGCCAGTGAAGAGACACTTCCACACGTGCCAAAATTGTATAAATAAGGAGGCTAGCGCCTCACTTAGACACACACTCACTTGTTCATTGAGAGACAAGTTTCGGAGCTGCAGTTGGAGAAGAGAGAGAGAGAGAGGCGCATTCTTGGGAGAGGACTTTCTGTATTTGTTTGAGTTATCTCTTGGCATTGTATTGGCTATCTATATTAACAAAGTTTTGTTGGGTTTTCTCCCCCATGAGGGTTTCCTAGGATAAATGATGTGTCTCTTGTGATTGTGTATTTCTCAGTGATCCTATATTATGCTATTGTTATCTAGTGAAATGCAAAGAACTCTAATAATAGCTTAAATCTTAACATGGTATCAGAGCTAAGCTGAAGAGAGCATCTTTCACAAGAGAAAAGTGAAAAATGTAACTGTTGTCGTACATGCAAATTAGGGATTTTTGTTGATGAAGTATTTCAGCCCTAAAACCATCTAGAAAAATGTGCCCTTCCTCAAGGATCACTTTGTCATCCTCAGCGCAACTTTTTAGTGGCTAGATCTCCCGGAAAGTGAAACCCTAGTTTCACAAAGTACCAGAAGTACCAGAAAACCAGAGTACCAGAAGTATCAGAGTACTAGAGGTACCGAAAACCAGAAGCACCAGTCCAGAAATCTGCAGATCAAGTTTGGAGGGGTAAAAGTTGGATTTTCTTAGATCCAAACACGCTAGGCTACTCGCCTCAACCAAGCGCACCTCCTGGTAAGTTCAGAATTTGATTTTGAGCATTTTCATTTTTGGACATTTTCCTAGCTCCAGGTAAAAGATGTCTGCAAACACTAAGCTTGTTGACAAGCTGGAAGGTGTGGAAAATTTTCGTGCTTGGAAGTATAGGATTGGTCTCATTCTTGAAGAGAATGACCTAGCAAGATTCATCAAAGAAGAAATGTTGGAACCTGACGATGCTGCAGAAAAAGAAAAGCATCAAAAGGACACGATCAAGGCCAAAACAATCATTGCAGATTCAATCAAAGATCACTTGATCCCTTATGTGTCATCAAAGAAGACTCCGAAAGAAATGTTGGATGCCCTAAGCAGACTATATGAAGGAAAGAACATAAATCGGAAGATGAATCTAAGAAATTAGCTCAAGAATACAAGGATGCAGAGAGGAGAATCAATCCAAGAATATTTCTCCAGAATATCCCAATTCAAAGAACAACTAGAAGCAATCGGAGATGCTATAGACGAAGACAAACTTATAATGACGGCCCTTAATGGTCTCACAAGACCTTGGGATGCATTCATTCAAACGATTTGTGCCAGAACGGAGAAACTAAAGTTTGATGGTCTATGGGAAGAATGCATTCAAGAAGAAACAAGAGTAGCTAACCGAGAGGCTTTACTAGCAAGAGATGAAGATCAAGCCCTAGCTACTTGTTGACCGCCTCTCCAACTAGGGGGTCAACTCCATGTGCCATGAAGAGATGTATTATCAGATGCTCATTTGACGAAGACTATTTGGTTCTACAGGGCATTTTTGGCCCCAACACTTCTTTTTGTAACTGGAATTTCCGCACCCCTGCGTGGGTCAATAATGTAATAGGTCTGCATTGGTCATAGTTAGGTCAGTTACCTTGGGATCGGTTCATTGGGAGAGTCCCCTTTCACCGAGGATTTTTTATCCTCAGGTTATCACTTGGGCTTTTCAGCCTTATTGATTTCCCTTGAGTTTTTCCCTCACACTTGCAATAATTCCTCCAAAGTGGTGAACGACGTTCTAATGGGCTTATCTTCTGGTAACTATTGTTAGGAAATGATGTAAATGACCATGCAAGACATCTTAGAAAGTTTCGCGGAATTCCGTTGAGTCTAGATTATTTTTTTTAATTAATTAATTTTTAATTAAATTTCCCTGAGTTTGGAGGTTTAATTATTTAATTAATTAATTATTTTTGAGCAAAAAATTATAAAAACTAGGTCTTTGGGTTTTTGATAGGGGTATTTGTGCTCAAAAGAAATGGAATAGCACCCCCTACACCCCTAGACCAAGTTTCAACTCAGTTAGACAACTTTTGCTATGGGTTTGTCCACCCGAAGTGTCAGTCAATTAAAAACAACAATTTTAATTGCTAAGTCCAAACATGGCAAAAATATAATTTTGTAATAATGAGTTAAAAGTGGATGTAAAGATGGATAAAGGTGAGAGAGATTTTTCCTAACCTTTTCCAACCCTCACATCACCCCCTCACTTAGCCTTTAAGCAAAAACGTCACTTTTCCTAGAGTGGTGTGCCTTCCTTCTAGAAAGTCTCCAAAAAGTAAAAAATAAATAAAAAATGAGTGGGAGACTTATGCTACCCCTTGGCATGCTTTTCCTAGCCTCCCACTACCCTTTTGCTTGATCCCAACACCTCACAACTCATTTACTCCACTCCATTCCTCACCTCTCCCCCAAATGGTGCACCCTCCTAGGAGAGTTACGCCCCCCTCATCTAGAAAATTCGTTTTTGTGGTTGGACTCCCTTTCTCTCCCTTGGCACGCATCCCATAGCCTCCCACTACCTATTTTGTGTGATCCCAACACCCTACCACCCATCCACACCCTAGGTCTACCTCTCAAACCCTAGATGGTGTGCCCTACCCTTGGGATTCTAGCTTATGCTTGGTGTTGGACACTTGACATTAATCCAAGAGGGGTGAGTTTGCCTCTCCAAGTATAAATAGATCCCTCTCCTCACTTCCTCATTAACATATCTTGAGCTAATGTTATGCTACTTGATTTTCCTCTCTCTCTCTCTCTCTCTCTCTCTCTCTCTCTTTCTTGTTCCATCTTTCTTCTATTCTTTGGCTCTTAGGGTATTGGAGCAAGTATTTCTCCAAGATACCTTTCTTGAGTAATATAAAGGAGAAACTTTGGAGGATCATTGGAAGAGCAACAAATACTTTCATTCTTGCTACATGTGAGGTAAACTTATATGGTTTGATTTGATTTATGCATAGCCTAGATCGGTACACCTGGAGAGGACACTTGGCTCATTGATAGTGGTGCCTACAAGTACATGACAGGACAAAGAGATATTCTCTCTTGCATTTCAGAAAAGAAGTTTTCTCAGAAAGTGACACTTGGAGATGATTATCAATATCCCATCAAGGGAGTGGGAGAATCAAACTACAAACTTAATTCAGGGAATTCAATGAAGATGAAGG
>WSFP011500858.1:0-13878 GCA_009831015.1 Picea engelmannii | reverse complement strand
GTTGATAAGAAGTAAATATGGATGAACTCCAAAGTGGTCCCCTTATGGTGAAATCCCTCACGGGGAGACGCTTTGCGGAGTAAGAGAACCCATGCTTAATTCTGGAATAATGAGTTATGATAGTGCTTGTACATAACTCCTCATGGTTAGAGAGTTATGACCATACAAAATTGGAGAACCCCTCATAAGTCTTATAGAATCCCCCAAGGGTCAAAGTGCTTTGCAAAAGAAATTATTTTAAATACAGAAGCCCTAAAATAAGGAAAGTGTAAGGCTACATGAAGATATAAATAAGAGGCAAAGATCACTCATTAAACACACACTTGTACATTTTGTATATCTATTTTCTTGTGTAAAGCTTCTTGTAAATACTTGTGGATACATCTGAAGTAGCGAACGTCTGAGGTAGCATGAAGGGTTGACGGAAAAATTCTCAGATTTATAGAAAACCCCTTTTTCTGATGCATACACGAGTTGTTTGTGTATAGGGTGCGTATACATTGAAGGTATACATGAGCTAGCTGTGTATAGGGTGAGTATGTACGTGGGATGACTATGTATAGGGTGAGTATATGTTGATAAATCCATGAAACTTGAGAAGATGAAGGTGCAGAGGTTCTAGATTCTAAGATCAAGTTCCCAAGAAGGTCTAGAGTGCTCAAATACATCAGATCCATCCATTGGTTCAAAAGGTATGTCTTATTTATATGAATAGTTGGATTTTGATGTATGCATGAGGAATGGCAATGGAGATTTGAGGATTCTCCCTAGAGAGACTAGTGGATACATGGGATCTTCTGTATAAGTCAGATCTACAAAAATACAATGATGGTATATTTATCATTGATACTTCTTGTTGAGGAACATCTTGTATTTCTTGACATATGGCTAAGAGTTTTTATGGTACATGGTTGAGATCTTGTATTTATTGATGTATTGCGAAATTGAATATCAAAAAGGCATTGATGACTAAGATCATGTGAGGGATATTATACTTGTTCATGATTACACATACCTATATGGCACATGACTAGAGAGACATACTTGCCTTGAGTAGAGGTTATGTATGAGGATGTATGCACAGGGTACAGTTACATTCTGGATACAATGACAGGTTACAGATCTATGTGAAATAAGTTACAGAGGGTCAAATGTTTTCAAGTGAAAGGAAACCCTAGTTTCAGAAGGCACACACAGGCTGCATAACAGATAGGGTGCCTATATACGTGGGTTGCATCACTACATGTCACGTATCTGTTGTATTTTTGTAGATACATGTTCATTTCAGGTACGGTTTGATTACAGGGCAATTGTACAGATTGGATATAGGGTAGTGGTACAGGTTGATACAGTTGTACAAAAGTATATCTCACAGTGATAGGTTGACAGTGGTTCCATCATTTTACTTCTACTTCAGGGCGGTTGGATGGTACAAGGATAGGTGGTTGTAGCCACCTTCCAGCTGTAGCGAGAGAACATAGGGGAATGTAGCCTCCTTCTGTTTGTAGCCAGAGAATTGGGGAGTTGGAGATTCCCTCAGGCTGTAGCCCAAGAAACAGGGGGTTGGAGCCTCCTTCCAGTTATAGCTGGAAAACAAAGGAAGTTGGTTCTTCCAATGAATGTAATTCTTCAAGACATATAAGAAAAAACATTATGTGGTTTTCTCCTGATTTGGGTTTCCACGTAAAACACTGGTGTACTGTGTATGTGTGTGATTGTTTATTTCTTATTTCTCATTATTGGATAATAATTCTACATTGATATAACATTTGAAGAAAAAGGATTATAATTACGCTATTACTAATTCACCACCCCTCTCAGTGATCCAACAGTTTGTACATTCTTGGATACCTCATGTAGAAACTTGAGTGTGCGCGATATTGAGGCTAAGGAGCCTTTGTGTATATGCTATGTTTATAGGTTGGTGAGCCAGTTATTATAAGCTATGATGCTTATGTTTTGATTAGGCCGGAGAGCCTAGATGTTAAAGGCCAGTGCGCCTATTTTTGTACATGTCTCATAATTAATATAAAATACATTGTTGCGTATAGACTGACCATGATAAAAGAGATGGGGGACTAAACTCCACTAGTTAGGGAAAGAGAGGGGATAAGTTAAGGAAAAGGGCTAAGCTAGGGAGCTTAAGCCAAAAATGAGTATTATATTAATATTTCTTAAATCATAAAGTATGGATAATTATTTTTTCCTAAGTTCTAAAGTTGGGGACAAGTAAGCCAAAGTAGTTCCCAACATGACAAGTGTCAAGTTGGGGACATGCATACATAGTGTTGGGAGTTATTTCATTTCCCCATATTTTCCATCACTCACTTCCATCATTCAACCATCATTCAACCATGATTCCATGACCATTTTCACTCACGCAGTCAGTTATCCTTCATACATTCATTTCAATGTACTTGAAATGGATCCATAACCATTTTGTGTTGGTGTACCTGGTTAGCTTGGGAGTTGGACTGAAGAAGCAGGTTGTCAGGCCTGTAGGATATTGAAGAGGTGGGTTGTTTGAAAAAGATAAGCAAAAGTCCCAATTCTTGCAGAAAAATTCTCGAGGAATTGATGCGCATAAAAATGAATGTGCACAAGTGGGCACACTAAAATGCATAATGCACAGTGAAAAACTTGTGATAGTTAAAATTTGGCACTACGTGACAAAATAGTGGTTTTCTGGTGCGTACGCTAAATTTTGGCGCCGCGCGGAAAAATGTTGGTGTGCGGGTTCGCGCGTTAAATTTGGAATTACGCAGTGTGCATATGCATAAGAAGTGTGCATGGTGTGGACATTCATAATAATGGCACACATGGTGTGCGCAGTATTGACATAGTGCATTGGAGTTTGGTAGTTGTGCACGCAATGTGAGTATATGTTGTCACACAATAATTTAGTGAATGTTGCACGCAGAGTATTGGTGCTTGGTGGGGCATAATAAACTTTGGCATGGTGCAACACGTCGAGTGAAATGTGTGTGGAATATCAGTGCGTGGTACAAAAACTGCATGCGGTGGATATCGACGCGTGGTACAAAAACTGCCCGCGGTCCCAAAACTGTGTGCGGTGGGTATTGACGCGCGATATAAAAGTAGTGCGCGTAAGTTATTAGCGTGACGGAGAAGTGATACACATTGGGTTTAAGGTGCGTGAAGCATGATTTACCTTGTGTTGTTGCTGCACATGGTAAACATGGGTGTACAAGTTGAAATTTGTGCATGCGTAGTCATTTGGAGGGCAAACAATAGAATAAAATCAACCATTTTTATGACGTTTTCTTTCATTTGAACATCATCTTTTTGCAACGCGTTTTTGAGGGCCTTAAGAGCATTTTTAGCAACTCAAAAACCACAAGACAAAGGTGTATCGAAGGTATAGTATGTCTCTGTTGCTCAAATAAAATATCTCATATAGATCTTTTTTAATGGTGTAAATTGTTCGTCAAACAGAGCTTTTTTGAGAAAGTTACAACCCAAACAGTGGAGAGTAAATTTTATGACCCAACTAACTTAAAAGGGACATAACTTTCTTCTCTGGAATCGAATTGAGGTGCAAGAGCAGTGAATGGAAATATATTGAACCATAGAAGGAAGTCCCAGGGCTGAATTAAATTTATGGGCATGCTAAAGGTGTTTAATATGGAAAATAAGGTACTTGTATCATTCCAGACCAAAAACACAAATGGGCCTAGAACTTCAGCAGGCTGTAACTAGAAGCCTAGAACCCAGAATGAGGTGAAACTTGGAAAACATGTCCATAATATGTTTATGAAAAAACCCAATTGAGATCATACAAAAATTCCAATGGAGTATGTGCAAAAATGCATAATTACAACGTAGAGTTATGCCAAGTTGAAAAATGAGCAGAAAAATTAATGGGAAATTTTCAAATAGTCATAACTTTCTGCTCCAAACTCGGAATTGAGCATGTGAGTAGGTGTTGGAAAGGTATTGAACAATGGAATCTAAATATATAGCCAAAAATTTGATCCAATAATTTAAACTTTTATGAAATCAGAAGAAAGTATTATGATATATTATTGAACCAAAATGGTTCATATTTTTCATGAAAATTATTGAAACAGTTAGCCTGACAAAGTTTTGTTGGCTGCACATTTTGCAGAGTTAACAACAACTAGATCAGATCAATATCAATATAGATTCCATAGAAATGGAAGAGGTACAAGGGACTGAAATATGAAATCAGAGGGATGGATGTCCATTTGGGCATTGAAGGAACAAACTCCAATGGACATGGAGAAGAAAGGGATGACAACATGAATATGGTAGAGACCATTAAAAATTTGTAGAATAATGAAAGGATTATGAGAGCCAAGGAGAAGCAAGATGAATTCAACATGAATTTATTGGAGAGATTAGACAAGGAGAGTGGCTCAAGAAAATCTGTAAGTCACAGGCCTTCTGATGAGAAAAGAAAAGAAAGAAGTGTTAGCAGGCATCACCACCACTCCATGAGGAATTCCAATAAGAGATCACACAATATATCAAGTCCATCCCCTGTCATAAATGATGAGAGGTCTAGGGTGGATGAACTGCGAGGAGAAATGAACAAAATCAAACCTCCTACATTTGATGGTGAGCACAAAAAGGATGAAGATGCAGAAACATGGTTGTTGGGCATGAAAAAGTATTTTCAATTGCATAATTATTCTTCTCATGTAGAAGGTAGAATTGCCATCTATCAACTCAAGGGAAAGGCATCCATGTGGTGGGATCAGATTTTGCAGGTGCAACACATTAAAGAGAAAAGTGTTACTTGGATGGAATTCAAGAAGTATTTTGAGAAGAAATACTTGAATAAAAGATACTATGACAAGAAAATGAAAGAGTTCTTTGAACTCAAGCCGGGGAGTATGACCATTGATGAATATGAGAGAAGGTTTCTAGAACTTCTGAAGTATGTCTCTTTCATCAAGGATGAGATAGTGAATATTCAAAGGTATTTGAGTGGATTACCATCATTCATCAGTGAAAACATATAGTATGATGATCCCAAGACAATGGAGGAGACCATAAGGCGAGCTAAATGCATTTATGATCAACAAAAATAAAGGCCAACTTTCCAAAAATATTGGGAAGACAAAAAAAAATTCAAGTTGGATCAGAGGAAGAAGGGAGCCAAGCCACCATTCTTCAGAAACAATCCACAGGGACAAAACACTCCTAGAGAGCCTAAAACGATTGAAACAGGGGGTCAATGGCCAAGGAAGCCACCTATTCAATGTTAGGGTTGTAAAGGATATCACATGTTCAGAGATTGTCCTCACAGAGGTGAAAAAGGGAGGATTGTTCACAATGTACAAAAATATGAAATAGTGGAGGACATGGGAATAAATGTGCCAAGGATTTATACAGCCCTGGACAACAAGCAAGCAAAGTATCAGTCACATATGATTGAGGTGGAAGGTATGATCAACAACCAAACCATTGTTATTTTAATTGATTCAGGAGCTAGTCATAGTTATATAGATCCTAAGATGGTGGACATTTTTCATTTTCCAAGAAGCAAGTATGAGAAATCTTGGTTGGTGCAGTTGGCTATAGGAGCCAAAATAAAATTTAATGAGATGGTTAAGTCATGCCTCATGGACATGAATGGGTTGAACACCAAGACATATTTGAATATCTTGCCTTTAGGTTCCTATGATTGTCTAATTGGGATGGATTGGTTGGACCAACATCATGCTCTCTTAGACTATCATAAAAAAGAATTTACTTGCTTGGATGAGGAAGGGAACCAAAGGAAAGTGCATGGAATTCCTAGGGCAGTAACCATCAGAGAAATTCCATCATTGCAGCTGAAGAAATGTTACAGGAAAGGGTGTCAAATATTTGCAGCACATATGGAAGAGACACCTAGAGATAAGGTACCAAATTTGGAAGATTATGCAGTCTTGGAAAAGTTTGAAGATGTGTTTAGGGAGGTACTGGGACTACCCCCAAAGAGAGATATTGATTTCTCTATAAATTTAACGCCTGGAGCAGCTCCAGTGTCAAAGAATCCTTACAGAATGAGTACACCAGAGTTGAAGGAGTTGCAAATGCAGCTTGAAGAACTTCTAAAGAAGGGGTATATACTCCCAAGTGTGTCACCTTGGGGTGCCCCAGTCTTGTTTGTGAAGAATAAATATGGGACATTAATATTGTGCATTGATTCCAGACAGTCGAATAAAGTGACTGTTAAGAACAAGTATCCTCTGCCAAGGATTGATGATCTTTTTGATCAATTGAAGGATGCAAAGATATTTTCAAAGATAGATCTCAGGTCAGTATACCATCAACTAAGGATTAAGGAGGAAGATATCAACAAGACCACCTTCAGAACAAGGTATGGTCATTATGAGTTCACAGTGGTGCCATTTGGGTTGTCAAATGCACCAGCCGTTTTCATGTGCTTAATGAATGGTGTTTTCCGAGAATATTTAGACATGTTTGTCATTGTATTTTTGGATGAAATTCTTATATATTCTAAGTCATAGGAAGAACAAGAACATAATTTGAGGATGGTTTTGCAATTATTAAGGAAGCATCAATTGTATGCAAAATTGAGCAAGTGCTCATTTTATCAAAAACAAATTCATTATTTGGGACATATCATTTCAAAGGATGGAATAGCAGTGGATCCTGAGAAGGTAGAAGACATTAGAGAGTGGTTAGCGCCAAATAATGTGACAGAGGTTAGATCATTTATGGGCCTTGCAGGATACTACAAAAGATTTATTGAAGGATTTTTAAAGATTGCACACCCAATCACTTCCTTGCAAAGAAAGGGTGTGAAGTTTCAGTGGACATTGGAATGTGAAAAGAGTTTCGAACACTTGAAACAATTATTAACAAGTGATCCAATACTAAGGATTTCATACCCAAATGAAGATTTCATTGTATGAACAGATGCATGTAAAGAGGGACTTGGTGGAGTCCTCAATCAAAATGGGTTTGTTATATGTTATGAATCACAAAAGCTAAAGGATCATGAAAGATACTATGCCACTCATGATTTGGAGTTGGCATCCATAGTGAATGCCTTAAGGAAATGGATACACTACCTCATGGGGAAGAGGTTTGAGATGAGAACAAACCATAATGTTCTGAAATATTTATTTGATTAGCCAACTCTAAATGCTAGGCAAAGCAGATGGTTAGAATTTTTAAGTGAGTATGACTTCGATATAAATCATATCAAAGGGAAAGAGAACAAAGTGGTTGATGAACTCAATAGAAGAGTGCATGAAATGCATGCTATAGCCATTAGTATGTACCAATCATATTTAAAAACCAGAATGATAGAGGCTACCAAATCAGATTTGCAATACAAGGAATTCGTGGGAAAATTACAGCAAGGTATTTTGCAACATAAAATTGAAGAATACAAGCTAGTTAATGATGAAATTCTCATGTACAGGGGCAAAATTTATGTACCAAATTATCAGGAATTGAAAAATATGATATTGAGAGAAATGCATAATGTACCTTATACTGGGCACCTAAGATATCAAAAAACTATTGCAGCTGTTAAAAGCCAATATTATTGACCAAGCATGAAGAAAGAAGTTGTTGATTTTATTGCTAGATGTTTGGAATGTCAAAAGGTAAAGGTTGAGAATAGACACCCAACTGGTTTGCTACAAACATTACCCATTCCTGAGTAGAAATCAGAAGTTGTGACCATGGATTTCATCACTAAACTTCCCAAAAAAAACAAGCAACATGATTCTATCAAGGTGGTGGTGGATAAGCTTACTAAAGCTACCCATTTTATTCCAGTTAAACTCACTCACAAGGCAATTCACATTGTTGATGTTTATATGAGGGAAATTGCTCGGTTACATGGCATACCAAAGACAATTGTGTCTGATAGAGATCCAAAATTTACTTCAAAATTTTGGAAAGGATTATTTAATGGGTTTGGAACAAATTTGAATTTTAGTACAACTTATCACCCAGAATCACATGGACAAATTGAGAGGGTGAATCAAGTGATTGAGGATATGCTGAGAATGTATGTGATGGATAAACTGTTAGAGTCATAACTCGCACATAGGTAGAACAATATATTCGGATGTAATAAAGGTCAATATTAATAAGGCCTTTCAATAAAATAGAATAAGGAGGATGTAAGAAGACCCAATAGAAGCTTCCGCTTCTAGAAGGATATTCCTCTAGATGCTTATTTTTAGTATAAATAGGAGTCGAGGGTATGAGAACCCTAGCTTGGATATTATTGTAATAGAGCTTTGCTCAACTGGAGGTTTCCCCCTCGAAGAGGCCCGTGAACATTGCTTTCAGACTCAAAGTGTTATTTCTATTGTTATTCTTATATCATTTCAGTGTTATTGTGGTGAATGTTCTGGTTATATTGTTGTTATTCTGCCATTACTAGCATTTTGTTTCAGTTTCGCATACATTTTATATCTGGTATATTACAAGTGGTATCAAAGAAATTTCCTCGGTAGAAAGTGTGGGTTAATTTTTTTTTAGGGTAGAGATGTATTCCAACATCTTTAAGCCATAGAGATCTATCGTTACGCACATAAACCCGCGGTTGAGGGATTCATACATGCAAGAAATACAAGTGGTACTTAAGCACACATCTATTGGCCACCCTTATAACCCCTGTTGGTACCCCTTTGAGTGGTAGCACATCAGACAACACCTGTGTACAAATCAACCTAGATTACTTGAAGCCCTCTTTAGATAAACCGATCGGCCGCCTGACTACGATAGTGTCACCGAGAACAACACTCGGGAAGATACTCTCTAGTACCTGGGTAGTTGGGTAGTACGGTTAAGGGTACGGTCTATCCTCCTTAGTTAGTTCCCTGAGATATTGGGCCGAGTACTACTGTTTGACCCTGCACGTATATCATAGAGCTATAGCACAGGGCAAACCCTTGTCTGTAGAACCCTTGAATACCTAACCCTCGGGGGACAGAAACATAAACAAATTAAAACAAACAAGATCTATTGCCATGCAACTGTGTTCAGGTTTCCAAGTAAATACACATTTATTTCTGGTTAAGCATTTGGGAATTTCCTCTTGGTAGTATTCTTCAGACCGGAGTATAACTCGGTAAAAAGAAAAAAAAAAGTCTAGAATTTTTTTCACCATTATTTGAGACCTATTCCATTGGATTCATCTCTTCTCCCTTATCACATTCATCCATATCATTTTTTTCGTCCAAAATGTTTTTACCCCGTCCGCCCCTTTTCAGTTTCCTCATCCTCATGGCCCATACTCGTAGCCAAGACTTGGAAGCTCGCTTCAACACCTTGCAATCTGGTCTCATTGAGACCCAACAAGAAGTGAAACAACTCAGTGCCAATGTTTCCACCATCAATACAACCATGCATTCCTCAATGGGGGAAATCAAACAAGACCTCACCACCCAGCTTGAATCAGTTTTTTCGGCACTCTGCACTAAACTGCATATCCCTACAAATAACCCTTCCTCTTCCTCACCTCCACATACTGAAGGTGACCATTCCTCTCATTCCCATACCTTGCAGAACCATCACTTTCAACGTGACCTACACCTTCCGCGGGTGTATGTGACCAAATTTTATGGCTTGGACCCCACTGGTTGGGTAACCCAAATGGAACATTACTTCTCTTTATACGACATTAAAGATGACTTGGCCAAACTCCGATATGGTGTTCTCCATCTTGATCAAGAATGTTGGCAATGGAGAAAAACTTCTCGTCAAAGGTATATTTCTTGGACACACTTTGTGGCAGAGCTTTATGAATGCTTTGACACTGACACCAACCATTTGGGCCATTTGACAAAGCTAAAACAATTAGGAACTGTGGAAGACTTCATAGGTGCCATTGAACGCCTAGATTTTAGAACAGAGCTCATGTCTGATGCCTTTTTCCGAGAGTGTTTTATCAGCGGCCTCAAGGATGAAATTTGGGCCCATGTCCTCATGGCTCGGCTTAAGAGTTGGGTGGAGGCTACCAAAAGAGATAAATAAGCACAACAGGTTGTATTTTCTAAAAAATCCAAACCCTCATTTATCCCTCGCTCTAAACTAGTAAATCCCACTACTCCCTCTGCTCCACTAAATATCCAAAAATTGACTAGGGATGAAATGGTTGAACACCAACTCAAAGGCCTTTATTATAACTGTGATGACAAATATTTCCCGGGCCACAAGTGTAAAGAAAAAAATCTTTTTATGGCCATCTCCAAGGAGTTTTCAGAAGAAGATGAAGAAACTCCCTTTGTGTCTGAGTCACCTGAATCCATTGACATAACCCTCCCTCAGACCCTCCCGAAGTAGAACCGGTCATTTCCCTCAATGCTCTCACTAGCTTCTCTGCTCCCCAAACCCTCAAGTGAATCAGTTAGAACAAGCATCGGAAGGTCATCATTTTGGTTGATAGTGGCAACACCCATAATTTTATTCATCACCACATTGCCCAAGAAACTGATTGCTACATCCATGCCATCAATGAATTCCAAATCATGGTGGTTCCATGAAATGTGGAGGGCGTTCTGAAAATGTTCATCTCCAAATTGGTGACTACCACCTGAAATCCCATATGTTTTCTATCGACATGGGAGGTTATGACATTGTGTTGGGTGCAGACTGGCTAAGGACTTTAGGTCCCATTCTCATGGATTTTAAAGACTTAACCATGCAATTCGACCAAGAGGGCCACCAATATAAGTTCCAAGGCATCACCACTAGTTCACCTGAGATCATTAGTTCCCATCGCATGGAAAAGCTGCTCGAAAAGGGTCATTCTGGTGTTATCGCCCAACTCCATGCCATACAAGCAACAAAGACACCCTCGGTACTGCAAGACCTCCAAGCCATCCTTTCTAAACATCAATTGGTCTTTTCCACTCCCCAAGGCCTCCCTCCTTCTCATGGTGTTCATGATCATTCCATTCCCCTTGTACCCGAAAGCCTTCCTCCCAATATCTGTCTGTATCGTCACCCCTTTTCCCAAAAAAATGAAATTGAGAAAATGGTCCAGGAACTCCTTAATGCAAGCATTATTCGCCCTAGTATGAGCCCCTACTCGTCTCCTATGGTCATGGTATTGAAGAAAGAAGGTTCTTGGTGAATGTGTCCTAACTTTTGTGCCCTCAACAAACTTACCATCAAAGACAAATTCCCCATTCCTCTCATTGATGACCTCCTGGATGAATTGAGTGGCGCCCAATTCTTCACTAAACTGGATCTTCGTTCAGGCTACCACCAGATACGTATGAAAGAGGCAGACATTCCCAAGACTTCCTTTAGAACTCATGAGGTCCACTATGAGTTTTTGGTCATTCCCTTTGGCTTGTGTAATGTCCCCTCCACCTTCCAAAGCCTCATGAATCATGTCTTCCGTCATTTTCTCTGCCATTTTGTCTTAGTTTTATTTGATGATATCCTCATCTATAGAAAAACCTGGACAGACCATCTTGCTCATGTGGATCAAGTTCTCCATCTACTCTCTCAACACCAACTTTTCTTGAAATAGTCTAAATGTGCTTTTGGCGTCTCAGAAGTAGAATAATTGGGTCATCTAGTTGGAAAAGATGGCATCAGGGTGGATCCTAAAAATATTGAATCTATGCAAGACTGGCCTCACCCAAAGACTCTTAAGAGCTTGCATGGATTTCTAGGCTTAACAGGGTATTATCGCAAGTTTGTTAAGAATTATGGGAAGATTGCAATACCTCTCACTGCTCTCCTAAAAAAGAACTCTTTCGCTTGGACTCCAGTCATTGCTCAATGTTTTCAGACCTTGAAGATGGCCATGTGCACCACTCCAGTCCTCGCCCTTCCCGATTTCACAAAGAACTTTGTGTTGGAATGTGATGCCTCAGGGAAAGGAATTGGTGTTGTGCTTATGCAAGAGGGTCGACCTTTGGCCTTTACCAGCAAGAAACTATCTGAAAGAAATCTGGGCAAATCCATCTATGAAAAGGAAATGTTGGCTATTATCCATGCCATGGATCAGTGGTGTCCTTATCTATTGGGGAAACATTTCCAAATTAAGATAGACCATCAAAGCCTCAAGTATTTTCTAGAACAATGCATTTCCTCCCTAGAACAAAAAAAATGGGTGACTAAAATCTTTGGATATGATTATGAGATTATTTATAAGAAAGGAAAAGACAATGTGGTTGCGGATGCACTTTCCCAAAAATATGAAGACGAAGGATCCTTTTTTTCTCTTTCATTCATTGTACCAAATTGGCTCTAAGCCATTCGCGAGGAATGGCTACAAGATCCCAAAAGTTCACAGTTGATCCACCAATTGTAGTCCAAGGCTCCAGCTTCCCCAGGGTACTCTTGGCTCCATTGTTGTGGGGTATTCTACCCTACGGACTAATAAGCTAGGGCTCTAAACTTATACGCAGATCATGACCCTTAAGATTTAACTTTTAACCTTCTACCCAAACTCTCAACCCCTTTTCTGAGGCAAACATGGGAAGATTGAACTAACCTCTTTATCAATGGTTGAAGTAGATCCTCCGTTGAGTTGTTATCTCCTTGCTGTTGCTGCTCCTTCCACAAAGCTTCCTGCAATCAAGACAACACTATGCATGCATGCTACTGATCTACTAGGGGGTTAGAGATAAAACATAAATCAAATAACATAGATGAGATTCATGTATTCGGGACGGGAAAAGTATATTTTTCATTAATATCAATATGAATCAACTTACAATGATTTCTGAGATCGACCACCGTTCCTCGATCCTGATCCTGGGCTCTTCCTCTTCTTTCTGTCCTCCAACTACTGCTGCATGTATTCCTCCTAAAGCTTGAGGTAAGGCTAAAGGGTTGGGACAGAACTGGCTTGGCAATTTGGTAGAGTTTCTTTGCTATGATTTTTTCCTCCTTGAATAGTACCCCTACCCCTCCTTTTATAAGCTAGGAGGAGCTAGGGTTTTTGGCGAACTCTCGGCCATGTATGGCTCGGAGTTCCAGTTAACTGACAAAAAGCCTCGTGTCCCGGCGGAAACTTTCCTGATTTTTTGCTTTGTTAGGTACCTGTGGGCTGTAATGGGTTAGCCCACGGATACCCGCGTGCAGTAGAAGGAAAGCAAGCGGTTGCCCGCGCCCAGTGAGAAGTTAGGGCGCGGGTTGCTTGTTTTAAGTGGTTTTTTGAGGATTTATTCAGCATGGCTTTGGCTAGGAAGAGGCATGAGTTTCCCTGATGCCAGGTAAACTTGTGTGATGCATTTTAGGGTTATAACATATGCCCCCTAATGTGTGAGGTCAGAAGAGTATCTGATGGCCGAAATACATTACCAATTCTTTACCAATCTGTACTAAGATGCTGAATGAGTGAGCCCAGAAATCAGGAATCGGGAAGTGCCGTCTGCAAAAAATATCAAATGTCTCACCGAGGCGGGCATACCCATGCTCGGGATAAAAAAGAATGCATGGCTACCAATCAAATACACTGTAGATCCATGTCATATAACTATATAAAGTGTAGCCGCGAACAGTACACAGCGGAGCTACATCTCGAAATCCAAAAGATATACATGCAAAGTATCCATCTTCGTAGAAGCTGATAAGGTCTGATGGCTAGAGATGAGGACTTCAGAGCTCGAGCAACAACTTCAAAATATTCAAAACTCATGTAGGAGTGTAATATGAGTGTACGACTGCACTACCCAGAGGTCTTTGACGGCTCGTCGGGCATAGACAAAATTGATAATCTTGATGATCAGACTGAAGGCTTCAATGATTTCGAACAAAGACTTGATTGGACGTTCAGGATGGCCGGGTATGCGGACAAGAGACATATTGCAGAGTGGCCGACTCGGGCTAAGTAACAAACTTCCCTTGGACAATAGCACGACAAGTGATAAGACTCAGGCAGCATAT
>WSFP011500849.1:0-13880 GCA_009831015.1 Picea engelmannii | reverse complement strand
TTATAACAGCCATATACATATGTGTATATCTGAAATGAAAGAATAAACAGCAAACCATAACACGCAGATTGATAACGGAGTTCGGCACAACTTTGCCTACGTCTCCGGGCCTTTTTCTCTGTGGGGGAGGCTTCTTTATTTCTTTTCGAAATCTCAAAAGTACATCGCTGCAATTCCAAATGGCTACAAGACTGATCTGGTCATGTTCTTCCAGATCTCTAGAACCATGCAAAGAAAATGGCACGCAAAACGGACGTCCGGAGCTCCCAGAAATGGTCCGACAGTGTCTCCTCCTCAACAGCTTCTCTGCCTCAAACTGGCTTTGGCTTGGCTTCTCCTCGGCATCATTCTGCTCTGAATGCCCTCAAAGATGTCTCCATGGCCTCAAACAGGCCTTGGTTATATAGTTGGGAAGGTAGTTTCTCATCTCCAACTTCCTCCAAGAAGTTAGGCTCCAAAACTACCCAATAACTCCCAAAAATGGATTAATTACATTAAAAATGGCTTAACAATAATTAAAAACCAACATTTGGTTATAAAAACCACTTTTAAACTATAATATAGTTAAATTTTGGGCATAAGCCCCCTTTGTCCGCACGCGCACTCCTTTGAATGGTCATATGGCTCCCATATGGCCGAGCGCTAGCCCTTGACTATGCGCTGGCCCTGCCCCTTTCGCGCGCTAGCACCGGTCGCATGGCATATGGACAGAACCGTGGGCTTATCCGTATACAACCTTATTACAAAACACGCGCAATATATGTTACAATGGTGGTCACATGTTTAAATGGCGCGTGACCAAGGGTTGGGGCTAAGCCCCGGCCTGGTCGCGGCCCAAACCCAACCATACTCAACTTTAAATATAACTTATGCCGCATAGTTTACAAGAAACAACATATGGCGTATTGGTAGGTGGACTTGGTTTAAAACTTGGCCGATGGGGAGAGGTCCGGGGGTCGAACCCCACAGACCCATAAAAATTTTGATCATTAAACCAAATAGACCAAAACCGGGGTGCCACGTGGCAGCCCATGATTGGGCCACGTGGCACCCAATCATTTGACCAAAAAACTACCACGTGTCAGTCGCCCATTGGTCCACGTGCCTTCCACTTGTCAACCACCGTACTGCTTCGTCACCCACCACATCAGCTCTATCGTACAGCTCTGTCACCTGACACATCATCTTCCATACACCATGTCATCCGACACGTAGGCTGCTGATGTCATCCCGTGCCACATGTCACCCTTACAGTGGTGACACGTGTCACCTCGGAATAGGTCCAGCCTTGTGCCCAAATGTCCAAATCTGCCTGCCACGTGTCACTCCCTGGAGCTGCCACATGTCACTTGTACGGACTTGCCACGTGTCGTCTATACGAACCTTCCACGTCAGCGTACGGACATGCCACGACAGCATCCGTACGGACTGTACGGACTGCACAGTCAGCAAATTTTTTGCCTGTTTTCCTTATCAGACTCTGTTTGACAAAGTAAATATACCACCAGAATCAAGAAAACGAGACGGACGCAATGGTGTTGGTTTCGTCGGATTCTGAGCACTTTCATTTTTGAGCATTTTTTCAAGCCCTGTCAGGCTTTTGAATCCGATTTCAGATCACCAGGCCTCGGCTTAGGTAATAAATAACATGCTCCTCGAGCAGATCATCCTCTTAAACCAAGACCATGCTGATGGTTGACTCTACAACGGCCAAGTACAACAAGAAATATCTATTATAATTGAGAGGTTGGAGCAGAGGGGTAGACGTAAGGGCGTGTTTCAACACTTCAAAAGAGCATTGAGCGAATTCATACCAATAGAAATGGACTACCTTTTTCAATAGACGCATAAACCCTTTAGTGATCTCAGAATAGTTCGCGACAAAACACCGAAGAAATTTCTCTTTCCTCTGTAAGCTTTGAAGCTGGGGTATTGTGCATGGGGGAGCCAATTGAATTATCGCCTCAACCTTAAGAGGATCAACCATGATCCTTTTTGTCAAAAGAATGAAACCTAAGAGACGACCCGATGTCACGCAAAAACTGCACTTGTTAGGATTCAAGCGAATCCGATAGTAGCGACATCATTCGAAGGTTAGTCAAAGGTGTGTGGGATGATCAGATCTCTTGCGAGAGTGTGATGCTAGATCATCAAGATAAGCCTCAACTATATGTCTAAGGTCATGGAAATCAAACAACATGGCCCATTGAAAAGTGGCTCTAGAATTCTTCAGGCCAAAAGGCATCTTACGATAAGCGAACGTGCCCCAAGGACAAACAAAAGTTGTTTTATTCTGGTCTCCGGGTTTGATCTGAATCTAGTTATATCCCGAAAAACCATCCATGAATGAAAATACCTCGCAGCCTGCGCATTCATCGACAATCTGATCGATGAATGGAGTGGGAAAATTATCTTTCGGACAGGCCTTATTCAAGTCATGGAAGTCCATGCACACGTGAATCATACCATGTTTCTTGTTAACCGGAACGGGGTTTGACACCCATACCGTCAACTACACGGGGTAGATAAAACCTGCTTTAAGAAATTTCTCTACTTCATCCTTAATTATTGCCACTTTCCGAGGATTTACCAGACAAAGCTTATGTCAGACTGGCTTGGCATGAGGATAAGTTATTATTTCATGTTCGATGATTCTTGGGTCTATACTTGGCATTTCCTCGTAAGACTAGGAAAAAACGTCGCAGAATTATTTAAATAACTCCGTATAAATTTGAATCTCTTCGGGGGAGCATTCTTCTCCGAAGAAAACATTCTCAATGACACCAGGGGTTCTGGAGTTTTCTATGGGGATCGTTTCAGTGATATTCGCCATATTACCCTCGGTGTAAACTGTGTGTGTTGCAAGAGGATTAATAAGACAAGGTCTATATCCAGTCATAGTCAAAACAAATTCAGATACCTCTATTCTCCTTAACTCCAGAAGGAAGTAAGATCTATGATGAAGATCATTCCAGGGTCTGTCTGGACCAGTCAATGCCTCAAGAATCACCTCATTTAAGGGCACAACTAGGTCTAAAAAAATTATAATGGCAAGAGAACCTTGAGCCCAAATAGGCTCGAGAACTGGATCTAACTCTTGTGGGGGGAGTCAGATCGGGGTCGCTCGAAGCTTGTTGGATAATGTTGTACACAACTTCAGTCGTAGACAAGGGAATTTCCATGCCAGAATGCCCTATCCCTTCCATCGAGGCCGATTGGGAAGGAATATTCCATGGATCGTGAAAGTAAGTCATTTTGAATGATAACATTTGGAAAATTTTATCCCTAGGCTGGTCGGGGGCAGTTGATATAAGATTGACTTCGCCAGAAGGTGGCGGGTAATTGAAAGTACCCATCAACAATGGAAACAAACCAACCCCTATGTTGACAGTGTCAGGCTGAGGATTATAAATCATCGGGACCATGGATTCCCTCGATGAAGGGTCAGGACGAGATAAAGACAACTGGTCAATGGTTACAATCTGGCCCTCGTGTGGGAACAAAAAGAATCGAAATACTGTAGCAACCACTGTATGCATTGCATGGGTCCAACTCCTTCCTAACAAAAGGTTGTAGTCGAGAGGCGCATCAACAACTTCAACTTCGACACACATGGTCTTTCCTCCTAACTGCATGTCGAAAGAAGGAATGATTCCATGTGTTTTGAACGAACGATTGTTGAATGTTGTAAGCAATGTAGGCGATGGGGAAAAAATGGGTTGGTCAATGGCCTTCCAACACGCCAACGACACCACGCAAGTCAACTCACCCTCATCAAACACAGTGCAGATGATATTTCGAGTAAAATATTTCGTGGTGTAAGCCACTACTATCTGAAACGCAACATGGTAAGGAAGGCGAGGTTTCAAGTCGGTTGGATCGAGAACGATGTCTACCCAGTTACAAGTCTCTGTAGATCCCAAGGTGGATAACAACACGTTTCTCTGTGAAGGGAAGGTCTGGAGGACTTCCAAAGTAAACATCAGGCAAGGGGTTTGTGCCAAATCCTCTACAACGGAATAGTTCTCGGCAGCCCTTGCGTTGGGATTATGAGAATCTTTCTTTAACACATTTTTGGGGATGTGTGTCATTGTTTCGCCCATCGTCTTCTCGATCTAGAGAGGAACTGGTGGGTTTGTGGCTTCTTTACCCTTTTCAGTAGATTTTGGCATTCTGTAATCTCGGGCTCTGGTCGCTATATGAGTGTCACCTTTCAACATGTAAACATTCATGACCGAGGTATTACAAGTAGACGTGAGGGGTCCCTAACTTCCCCCTTCCGCGCTCGAAGATGATGAAGCTTGGGCCATGTTTTTCCCATGTGGAAATGGGTTCGTCATCACAACAGGTTGTTGTTGCGCCAATAGCTTCTGAGCGTCCACAAGTCGAGGGAACAGGTGAGTCGGGTGGTCTTTCATGCAAAGGTTACATGGATACTTCGACTTTCTCTTCTCTGTTTTTCCCCCGCCGGCTTTGTTATTAGCCTTTTTTTCCCCTTTACCCTTCTTGTTTCCTTGTTTTTTCTTCCTGCGGGATGTTGGTTGGCCTTTGGGTTCGTCTACTACACATTGTGTACGTTCAAAGTTTGGGTAGGGGGAACAGCCAGACCGGAGGTTTGGCTGGCCTCCTTCTGTTGTATCGACAATTGTTGCAATTGATTTGAAAACATATTAGTGGACTTTCCTTGTGCTAATCCCACAACGCCATCAGCATGGGGTCCATACTTTTGTTTGGTCTTGTTGAGGATGGACCTTGGTGCATCTGGAAGCATATCATAGAGCAAGCTAGACTGAGAGTAAATTAGTTCGACTTGTTGAGCTCTCATTATCGCCTCCTCCTCTGAAAACACTCCAGAAGCTGCTACATCTTTGGATACAACTGGCACAAAAGACTTCAGGAACCATTCCAGCAAGAAATCCGGTGGGACCTATACCTTAATCAATATCTTCCGACGGTGCCATTCTCGGATGTGATCAGAGATACAGTCGGCTTTAATCTGCTCAAAGTTGGCCAGCAATTCAGTGTCGACATCATATCGCACGGGTAGTTGGAAATGGTTAAGGAAGACCATCGCCAAATCGTTAAAGTAAGACTACCTTGAGTGGTCGATCTCAATATACCATTTCGCGGCACCCCCGATAAGAGTGCGTTGAAATAGGCGCAACTGGACGGCGTCGTCTCATAGTGAGTTTGACGAGAACCATAAGTGGAATTTTGTCACGTGATCACCTGGGTCTTCACCATGCTTTCCCTCAAATTTTGGAATATCTAAGGGCAACTTAGTCAGCATGGCGGGCCAACGCAGATCATGACAAATTGGGTTGTTGAGAAAACTTGACAAGTCTGGAAGATGTAACGTTGCTAGAAACGGTAGTTTGGGTTGAGTATTATGTACAGGAAAAAGGGGGCCTGGAGTTTGATTGGCACCAGGTTGCCAGGAAAAGTTGGATTGTTGGCTAGGGTTTTGGTAGAAACCGTGGCCTTGACCAGCGTACAGAAACTGCTTTTTCTAGGATATCATCGGTTGAATCCCATAATTGGACGACATGGGTTGGGAGGGGATTTCTCCCTACGTTGTTTTCCAAGGATTTTGGAGGGGGATACCCCCAGCCGATCCGACGGGCATGGGTATTGAACCCTGCCCTGGGTTCCATTTACCATGGAAGGGGTTTCCCCCGACCGTCATCCCTTGTGAGGGAACTAATCCCTTCCAAGGATTCCAAAGTCCCTATGAGGAGAAAACTCATGTACTTTCCCCTTGTGTAGGAATAGTACCCTGCACAGGGTTCTGTTGTCCAAAACTGAGGTTTCCCCCAACCGATACGGTAGCCGAAGAAAAAGCGTTGTTCCCAAATGCATCGAACAAAGAGAATGACATGGATCCCACCGGCATAGTGTAAGACAAAGGTCCTAAACTGCTTTCTCCAAAAAATATGTAGTTAGCATTCAACACAATGGGTTGTTGGAAAGCACCACCGAGTGAGGGGGAGGGAGGAGGTATATGACCCCCACCATAAGGGATATCATTTAAGGGGACTGAATTTCCCCTGGTAGACCCTTTCACGAGAGCGTTTGAGCTCCCTGCCCCCAGACCCATAGTCTGTAAGGTGGAGTAGGTAAGGAATGATTTCGAATCGAAGATGGGCATCCCATATGAGAATGGAGGGCCCATCGCACTCTGCGTAAATGGAGCAGTGGTCACCACTGATGATGGTGTCGGACCACTGCCCGAGATAGAGGGAGTCGAGACCACTGTGGTCCAAACTAGCGAAGTTGGGTTAGGAGGCAACATACCCCCTGTAGTAGTAGCCGAAACAGGAGTATGAGGACTCCTGGACGAAGTAGAAACATTTTCTTCCATGGTTGCTTGTAAGACTAATTGGTGCTCGACAGGTGTCACCTTAGGAGGGACAACTTGTACTAAGATTGGCGTCGAAAAGTGAGAAATTGAAGGGTTGGCTGGCTCAAGAGATTTTTCTCTAAGGTCAGAAACAGTAGGTTCCTCCGGAGTCGAATAATATCCTCCCGGAGTAGGCTCGAGCACAGTTTCCCACAGCTCGATCGCTTCAAATGACCCTTGTTGGTCAAGTCTTCGTCGTAACAGTGGCGGTGGTGGTTCTAATGTAACTGGCGATAGACCTTGAATCCTTCGTGACCGGCGGAGCTCTTGATCTTCCACTTTGTGAAAATATCAAATGACACAGTAAGGCTTTAACTAGCATTTAAAAACAAGCACACACTAGAAAAATTCCTATAATACAAATCAAGCAAACAACTGTTTAGTAGGAAGAACAATTGTGCCAACCAACACTAGAGAAACTAACCGGTGCAAGTGAAATTCGAACACGGAAGCACCCTCTGGGTATACTCTGCAAAGTGTGACCCGATGTCTACCCTAGGTACAACTGTATACCCCTGCAGTCACATGTGTAAGTTCCTATAATATGGGAAACTAAGTTTGCATATCGCAAACAGTCACCAGGCGGGTATAGTCGATAGTCGGGCGAATCGCAATGAGCATGATAACAAGTCCGAAACCTATCGAGGGTATCAAAAGCAAGTGGTCTGGAATATAAAAAAGGATCTCGAAGGGATTCAAGGTCCACGAAGCTCTATAGGAAAATGCAGTCAGTATTATTCCCAGGACATATCCTCAATATGTGTTCCCCACTACGTTTAGTCTGGCTTTGGAGGGGTTATCTTCTCTACCTTTCCTCACACAACCTCGTTTTTAACCCCTATGTTAGAGGGGGGTCCCGGATAACTTTTACATCACTGGACTTTAACACTCCCTAGCTTTGACTCCAATGTTCGTTTGACCACCTTGAAGAGTTTCCTCTCCAACCGAATTCAAGGCCCTAACCCTAAACTAGTTGGTTGACCCTACAAACATAAAAAGTGTAATTAATTTTAGATTTAACTTTCATTTTAATGGATTTATTTACTCAAGGGATATGGCGGTGAAACTAGTGATGTTATAAGGGACGAAAAGAGGCGAAAAAGACGAAACTTGAAAGCAAAATTACTTTGATCAAAAGTAAAATTTTACAACTAACTCTTCGTAACCAACTTTTCTTTAACTAACTTTTTTAACATCTTTAAAAAGAAGACCTAAAACAAAATTTCTCTTGACTACAAGCTACTTATGTTTAAAGAAATTAGTAAAGAACTTAAAAAATAAATTATTTTCCTTTCTAGTAAAATAACCAACTCTAACTACTTTACCAAACTGAAAATGAATTTTTTTTTTTTTTTAAATTGCTTCAAATAGAAAAAATGAAATAATTTGTTTTCCTCTGTTTTCAAAGAAAATGAAAGGGGTAAAAATAACAACAAGACAAAACTGAAATAGATATTTGGCCCACTGCATATCGCAGGGAATCACTAAAGACACCAAATAGGAAGATCAAAAATTCAAAAATACTTGCTTAAAACACTTTCAGAAGTAAACACAAGAAACTTCAAAAAGACAAGTAAATTGAATTCTAACCCAAGCTATGGCTGTAAAAACAGAGACTCTGAACTGAAACAGGAAACCCTGAGAAGTATAAACCTCAATCAGGAAAGAGATTGGCTTCCTCTTTTCACAAAAAAAAATCATGAACCAGATGTTGGCATGTTTATAGGAAGAGTGTGCTTGTCATTGATGGCAAGAATAGCAGTGACGATGGCATGTCTACAAGAAATAACAACAGCAACGATGGCATGATTATAGGCAGAGCTTGCAATGATGGAAAACAGGAAAAGCATAAGCTCAGGAGGAGAAGCAAACAATATGCAGAGATCAAATCTTAGAAGAGATAGCGCTTTGCACTTTCCAGAAGTGTAGACGAGGTCCAAGAGATGGACTCATAGGAGGATCAAAGGTCGAGGCCTTTGACACTTAGAAATTATTCCAAGTCGGGAGGAAGCGTAAGATTAAAAGAGAGGAAGTGCAGAGGAGAAGTACAGATCTGATCCGTTGGATCTGAGCGTCGAGGACTAATCTGGGCCATCAGATCTAGGAGAAGAACATGTGCCACGTAAGGAGATCCACATCAGCAAGGACAAGTGGCAGACCACGTCATAAGACCACATCAGCAGACCATGTCAGCAAAGATACGTGGCAAGAGATCAACACTTGGTTGATTCACAAATCACGAAATCCAAAGGAAGGAAGGAATGCACGAGATAGGAACTCGCGAAATCCTGAAATGCAAAGAAGTGATCTCGACCATTGGATCATGGAGAGATCTGGACCATTGATTTGGCACGATGAAGAATGAAGTCCGAGTTCTCAAAGAAGAGATCTAGACCATTGAAATACATAATATTGTGGGTCGTCGATCGGACAAAAGATGAATCGCGAAATGTGAAGTCTCGATATGATCTGGGGCATTGGATCACCGAGGATCGTGGGTCGTTAATCTGGAGCAGGTATCGGGAGATCGGGAGTCAAAACAAGGAGGTTCTCTAACCTTTGAAGTCACAAAACGCGAAATCGTGAATTGATCGCAGTCGTCGATCAAAGGGAGAGATCTGGACCGTTGATCTGGAAAATGTAGTTTCTGAAGTTAGGTGTGTGGTCATAGCCATGGTCACATTGGCAAGGGTTAAGGGAAGAGCTAGCATGTTTCTAAGTTCCACTTCGCTAAACACGAGTTGGAAAAATCAAGGTGACTCACAGCAGGAGTTCACAATACGCGAATTCACGAAGCACCTAGGAGGTTAAGCCCCAGGTCAGAGCTGGAGGTCACATCACCGAAGGATTAAGGGAGGAACTAGCATGTTGCTAGGATCCACATCGGAGATCGCTGAGATCACGAAGCACCTTTTGGATAAGCGTCTGATCACAGCTCATGGTCACATGAAAGGAAGGGGCTTAGCCAGAAAATCTAGCACCCACTGTGAAGATTTCTCAGGAAGGGAAAAGGCGCTAAAGGCATGAACGCGCGAAGGTTCTCTGGGTAACTACCAGACCGAAGTGATTGCATCTACCAGAGAATTCAAGGATTTGTAGGGTGAATGCCAGAGGAGCCGAAGAGTCTCGAGGTAACTACCAGTGGAATGAAGACTCATCATAGAGACAATTGACAGATGGGAAAGTGTTGAAGTCTGTAACTGTAATAGAGAGGATAAGCTCACTACGAAGGGTCACACTACTAGAAAAAAAAGGCAAAGAATCTCGGGAACAACCACTGATGACGAATAGTCTCAGCATAATGACTACTGATGTAGAACAGATTCAACATAATCACCAAAGAGGACGAAGAGTTAGGTGTATGATCTGGCAGAGGACTTGGCATCATAAATATACACAGAACAGAGAAGAGATGGTTGTTGTTGTTGAGATTGATTCATGCAAGAAGAAGCATGTTGTGTGCAGGAGCTGAAATGCACAGAAGAGGCAAAGCGCATAGAATGGAAATAAGACACAGAGCATAAAGCACAGCAGAGGCGAGGAACAAAAATGCATATCTGAGAGAGGAAGAGAAATTTGAGGTGCACATACAGAGACAGAGTAGAAGATAAGAAACCTCAAGAAGATCTGATTATGAAGACACTGATGCAGGCAGAGAAAAGCAGTGTAGCATAACAATGATGAGACTGGTAAGCCATTGAAAAATGTTGTATCACTGTGATAAAATTAAGAAAGAAAATATTTATATTTCACGGTGGTAGGGAGGTGCTAGGGAGGACTGTTGTCCTCAGTGTTTCAAGTGGGTGCTTGAACACAGGGAGTTGTAGCTTCCATCTGGTCGCAGCCAGAAAAATCAAGGTGGCGGGGTGGTGCAAGGGAGAACTATTGTTCTTTGTTTTACAGGTTGGTGCCTGTGTGACTGGAAGTTGGTGCTTCCATCCAGTTGGTGTTGGTACACTTAGGGAGTTGGTGCTTCCTTCTAGTGGGTGCTAGAGAAACCAGAGAGTTGGTGCTCTCAACAAGTTGTTGCTTGTAAAACAGAGGTTGTAGCCTCAAGAAGAGTTGGAGCTCATAAGAATGATAATGTATAGAAAATAAAGATTACTTATCATATCAAGAAGAAGAGGTTTTTCCCTTTATGGGTTTCCTCAGGAAATATATGTCTCTGTATATTTCATGTGTGTGATTGATGTTGAATACTCTATTGCTTACTTCCGTGCTTTATTGTGATCATCATTGAGTGTTCTGTAAAGAGTTTAAAATGGGCATAATTTTTTAAGCACAGTAACAACTAATTCACCCCCCCTCTTAGTTGTCCAACAATTGGTATCAGAGTCAGCCCCTTTTATCTAAGGGTAGATCCTAGATCTTAAACATGACTAGCCATGAAGGAACTTCAACCAATAAGGCCCCCATGTTCAATGGAACAAACTTTGCCTTCTGGAAAGTTAGGATGAGAACCTACATAATGGACTTAGGTGCAGATGTCTAGGATGTGGTAGAGATTGGTTATGTAAATCCAGTTGTACTATATTTTAAGGATGACAAGCTAGAATTCAGCTTCAACGATAAGGCTATGAATGTTATTTTGAGTGGACTTGCAGAAACATAATTTGTAAAAGTTATGCACTTAGAAACTGCCAAAGAAGTGTGGGACAAACTCATTAGCAGTTATGAAGGTAATGAGAAGGTAAAGGATGCCAATCTTCAAACCTATAGATTATAGTTTGAACAGCTAAAGATGAAAGAGGATGAAACTGTTGGGACGTACTTTCTGAGAGTTGAAGAACAAGTAAATGCAATGATAGGACTTGGTGAAAAAATTGAGGATGACTCTTTAGTTCAGAAAATTTTGAGATATCTGCCAAATAGGTTCAACCCAAAGGTCTCTGCTATAGAATGACTTAATGATCTAAAATCTCTGTCTGTTGACCAACTCCTAGGAACTCTGACTGCCTGTGAAATGAGGATAGGTAAATATAAACCCACCTCTAGAGAAGCATCATTTAAAGAAGATAAGAATGAGGATTCTAATCCTGATGAAATTGAACCAAAATTTGTGAGAAGACTAAAGAAAGGATCAGGCAAGTACCAAGGAAAAATTCCCTTCAAATGTTTTAACTATGGAAAGATAGGTCACTTTGCATCTAAGTATCCACATAAAAAGCAGAATCAGAATTATGAAGGTGAAAAAAAGTACAAACCTAAGAGATTTGGTAAAAAGAAAAGCTTATGTGTAAACAATGATGACTCTTCAGAAGACACAGATAGTGACTCTTCCTGTGAAGATAAGGTTAATGAATTTATGCTTATGTCCAAAGAGGATTATGATAATAAAATCACAGGAAGTGATGTTGGCAATGAATAAGTTGTGGTTGACTTGGAAGGAGAATTGGCTAGTGCTCTAGAAGAAATTGGTAGACTCATATCTAAGAAGAAAAATCAAAAACAATTGTTGATATAGTTCGAGAAAGACAATAAAAAACCTGATGAAGACTTTGCCCTGCTAAAGGTGGAATTAGAAGAGGCAAAGAAAATAGAGGACATTCTGAAACAACAGTTATCAAAAAAGAAGGCAAGATGTGAAGCCTTGGAAGAAGAGGTAGTAAAAACCAGAAAAGAGATGGAGAAGTTTAAAACATTGTATCTCCAAAATCTTCTAAGCATGAAAGCCACAGCAGAACTAAACGACATTCTGAGCAAACAAAGATCTCCTTTATTGAATAATGGTTTAGGTTATGTAAATGGTTCAAGAAGCAAACAACCAGAAAGCAAAGAGCTAGTAAATATGATCAAGTTCCAAGTCAGTAGACAATCAGACCATGAGAGTACTCTGTCACCAAAATCCAATAAAGACAAGATGATCCCTGATAAAAAACAAAGTGATCAGAAGATAGAGAAACAAATGCCAAGAAGAAGGCCATCCTTCAGGTACCAAAATTTCTTCCATGATTACTATTTTTACTGTTCTAATTTTGGTCATTAGATTGCAAATTGTCAAATAAAGTTTAGAGACATGCAACTGAGGAGGTTAAGAAATAAACAATCTTTACAACATAGAACTAAACAGCCAATGAATAGACAATGTAGCACCAATCACTTTGACCTACTGAAAAATGAGCTCGAATGTTATAACTGTCATAACTTCGGCCACAAAGATGCAAACTACCATCTGACGGAGTAGAGGGAAGATCCAAGAATAAATCCTTTAGCTAGAAATTCCAGCACATGGAAAAGGAAATATAGTGAAAAATGTGGTCTAGTACTTTCAGATCAAAAGAAAAAAGACCCCTGGTATATAAAAAAATGGATGTTCCAAGCACATGACTGGAGACAAGGATAAGTTTTTGTCTATAAGTAAAATCAAAACAGGAAATGTAAACTTTGGAAATGATGAACCAGGTAAAATCAAGGGTAAAGGGATGGTGAGTTTGAGTAATGGTAAAGGAAAATCCCAGGATGTTCTGCTTGTATATGGGATGAAACATAATTTTCTCAGTGTAAGTCAAATGTGTGACAGAGGATGTGAAGTGGTTTTCACTTCCAAGGATTGTAAGATAAAGTCTGTAAACTCAGGACAAGTGGTGGCTGAAGGCATAAGGACAGAAAATAATGTATATGTGCTGAAAGAAGATAAATAAGAGTGTCATCTAAGAAAACATGATGAAAGCTGGTTATGGCATAGGAGACTTGGACATCTAAACTTTGACCACTTAATCAAGCTCAAAAATCTTGAGGTAGTAAAAGATTTTCCAATGATATCAAAGCCACAAGACTCCGTGTGTAAACCCTGATAAGTAGGAAAGCTGACCAGGACACAGTTTAAATCCAAGAGCTCTAATTCAACAGAGAAACCACTCCAACTAGTTCATATGGATTTATGTGGACCATCAAGATAGGAAGGCACAGGGAAGGAAAACTACTTTATGTTGATCATTGATGATTACTCCAGACTTACTTAGGTTTCTTTCCTCAAAGAAAAAGCTGAAGCATTTGAGAAATTTAAAATATTTAAGGCCTTAACTGAGAATCAAACATGCAAGAGATTAAAGGTAGTAAGATCAGACATAGTAGGAGAATTTATGTCAAGGGATTTCAAGGAATTCTGTGATAAACATGGGATCAAGAGAGAATACACGATCCCAGGAACTCCACAACAAAATGGAGTAGTTGAGAGGAAAAATAGAACAGTTTAGCAAATGGCCAGGTCAATGATGAATGCAAAGAACATTGGCCAAACTTACTGGGTAGAAGCAATACACACAACAGTCCAAATTATTAACAAATCCCACCTCATACCACATAGTGACAAGACACCTTATGAACTGTGGTATGGAAGACCTTCTTCAATCAAACACTCCAAAGTCTTTGGGAGTAAGTGCTACATAAAGAATAATAATGAAAACCTTGGTAAGTATGATGACAGGGTTAATGAAGGCATCTTCTTAGGATATGCTACCAATAGTAAAGGATACATATG
>WSFP011500848.1:0-13880 GCA_009831015.1 Picea engelmannii | reverse complement strand
TTAAAATGGTTTTGAATTGACGTCTAATCGGTGCTAGTTTACCCCTTTTTCGAATCGACTAGACTATTGATGAAAAAGGTACCCCAATGGAGTTTCCTTTTATGCTTTTTCAGACTCTCTAAATATGAAAAACCACCGAGCTTACCTTCTTTGGGCTCGTTAAACTTACATCGAAGGACGTTACCATTGTGTGTTCTATCAACTGCATTTGCATACCTTACCCATCAGTCTTGTAATAGTTTGCTTCTGCGTCTTAACACCTTTGGCCACTGGAGGATTTTTCCCGAGTATCATTTCCCAGAACATCAGTCTTGTCCTTGTGCCTCGAGCTCGTATGTTTGTTGTACTCGTTTCCTCCATTGTAACGTAACTATTCCTTTATTCTTTTTCAAAAACTATCAAAAAGAACAAAAAAAATCAAATATACCCCAAAAAGAGGATGGGAAAAGTATTTTCTTTATTGGCAGCATAATGAGTCCCCTTGGATAAATAACATCTGTTCGTTTGATTCATCAGACTATGGGATGTAGTACGACCTTAGGAAGCTTTGCTCGCTATATAGAGTTGTGTCCTCCACCGTTTGGTTACTCTTCAAAACATATGGAGAGTTTGCGTTGCCTCTTGCTTCGTAGACTTATGATTAACAAATATGTTGCCTGAGTCTTATCATTTGTCGTGCTCTTATCCAAGGGAAGTTTGTCATTGAGCCTGAGTCGGCCCCTCTGCAATATGTCTCTTGTCCGCATACCCATCCATCCTGAACATCTAATCTAGTCTTTGTTCAAAATCACTGAAGCCTTCAGTCCGATCATCAAAATTATCAAGTCCATAACCAACGAGCCATCGAAGACCTCTAGGTAGTGCAGTTGTATACTCATATTAAACTCCTGCCTGAGTTTAGAAGATTTTGAAGTTGTTGCTCGAGCTCTAAAGTACATCCATCAGGCCGAATCAGCTTCTGGGAGATGGATACTTTATATGTATATCTTTCTGATTTCGAGATGTAGCTCCGCTGTGTATTATTCACGGCTACTCTTTATAGTTATTTGACATGGATCTATAGTGTATTTGATTGGTAGCCATGGTTCTATTTTATCCCGAGCATGGGTATGCCCGCCTCAGTGAGACATTTGTTATTTTGCAGATGGCACCTCTTGATTCCTGATTCTTGGGCTCCCTCGTTTAGCATATCAGTACAGATTGGTAAAATATTGGTAATGTATTTCGGCCATCAGATGCTCTTCTGACCTCATACATTAGGGGGCATCTATTATAACCCTATATTGCACCACACATGCTTACCTGGCATCAGGCCAACTCATATCCCTTCTTTGCCAAAAAACTACTGAACAACTCTTCTAAAAACTCCATTTTTAAAAAGTACACACTAGCTGACCCACTACAGCCCGCGTGTATTCAAAAGAAAATGCTAGCAGGCCCACTATAGCCCACGTTTACCTTCAGAATCACAAAAAACAGAAAGTTTCTGATGGGACAAAAAGATATGGGTCAGTTAACTGAAACTCCCGGCCATGCATGGTCGAGAGTTCATCCAAAACCATATCTCCTTCTAGCCTATAAAAGAAGGGGTAGGGGTACTATTTGGAGGAGGAAAAATATAGCAAAGAAACTCTGCCCAATTGCCAAGTCCATTTGTCCCAACCCTTTAGCCTTTCCTCAAGCCTAAGGAGAGTTAACGCAAAGCAGTTGGAGGACAAAGAAGAGGAGGAGCCCAGGATCAGGATCAAGGAGCGGTGGCCAGTCTCAACTTTGATTGTAAGTTGATTCATTTTGAAAATAATAAAAAGAATACTTTTCCCCTCCCAATGCATGAGTTATTTATGATTTACGTGATTTATGCTTAATTTCTAACCCTCAAGTAGGATAATAGCATGCATGCGTAGTGTTTTGTCTTGATTGCAGGTTGACTTTGGAAGGAGCAACGCAAGGAAGCGGGCAAAGCGCAATGGTGGATCTACGCCAAACATCAGTAAAAAAAGGTTAGTAGTTCCTTTCCATGCATGTGTCTTGAAAGAGGGGTTCAAGTTTTGGGGTGGTAGGTTAAAAGGTCATTTCTTTAAGGTCAAAATTTGCATGAAAATCAGACCCTAGTTTGCTAGTCCGTAGGGTATTATTTCCCAACAACACCAAGTTACGGTTGTTCTGTCTATATTAAAAACATACCCTCTAGTGCTCCTCCTGCTATCTTTGTCACCTGCCATATATGAATCAACATATCCCTGTAAAACAATGGCTGAACCTCCAAAACATAATGCATGAGTAGCAATACCTCTCAAATACCCGAGAATCTACTTTACTACCTCCCAATGTTCTTTATCTAGATTGTTCATATACCTGCTCACAACTCCCACTCCAGGTGCAATACCTAGTGTTGTGCACACCATAACATACATCAAGTTGCCAACTGCTAATTAATAAGGGAACCTAGACATGTATTTTATCTCCTCATGTGTCCTGGGACACATTTCCTTGGTTAATTGGAAATGGATGGCCAAAGGTGTACTAACTAGTTTTTCATTCTGAATTCTAAACCACTCCAACAGCTTCTCTATGTATTCATCGTGAGACAATGTCAATTTGTGATTTTTTATGTCTCTTGTTATTCTCATACCAAATATTTTCTTTCCAGCACCCAAATCCTTAATCACAAATGAATTAGCTAATTTAATTTTGAGCACATTTATATCTTGCCTATTAGAGACTACAACAAAAATGCCATCTACATACAATAGCAAGATAATATAGCTTCCATTTTTTAGCCTTTTAAAATAAACACAGTGAATAGAATGACATATACTATAACCTTGTTTCATCATAAACCTGTCAAACTTCAAATATCATTTTCTTGGAGCTTTATTTATGCCATACAATATCTTCTTGAACTTGGATACCGAATTCTTCTTTCCTTTGACCTCATATCCCTGTGGTCGTTGCATATAAATCTCTTCCTCCAAATCCCCATAGAGAAAAGTTGTTTTACATATAAATGTTCAAGATGAAAATATTTCACTGCCACAAGACTTATAATAGACCTAATTGAAGTCATTTTAACAACAAGAAAAAATATTTCATCAAAATATATACCTTTATTTTGTGCAAACCTCTTTACAACAAGTCTAGCCTTGTAATACTTTTTGCCTCCATCTCCTTCCTTCAACTTGTAAAACCATTTATTCTGCAATGCTCTTTTTCCTGCATGCAACTGAACTAAGTCTCAAGTTTGGTTATTTACTAATGAATCCATTTCCTCTGTCATGCCTGGCTCCCACTTCTTTTTTAGTGTCTACCTGCATCGTCTCTTCATAAATTTTTGGTTCACCAGAATTAGTCAATAATAAATAAAAAAGTGAAGGAGAGTATCATTCAGGGGGTCTACTTAACCTGGTAGATATTCTAACACTTACAGGAGTTTCAGGTACCTTTCGTTCCTGTTGTTGTACATTTTTATTTCTTGGTACCTTTGTAATTTCATTTTCTTGGATTTCATCAAGCATCATGTATTATGGTTTTTATTTTTCCTGTTTCTTTCCCTACAACTTATCTTTGTACATGACCTTCTCATTGAATATGAAATATCTACTCCTAATGATTTTTTTTATTTTCATAATCCCATAAATGATAACCAAAATCATTAACACCATATCCAATAAAGATACACTTCTTGAATTTTGCTTCAAGATTTGTTCTATTTTCTTTTTCAATATGGACAAATGGTTCACAACCGAAAGTATTCAGAAATTAATCGTTTACCTTTTTACCTATCCATGCCTCATATGAAATGTCTCCATCCAAATAGCTTGAAGGTCCTCTATTTATTAATTAAACAACAATATCTACAACATCTACCTAGAATTGTCCTCGAGGTGTAGGATAGTCGATGACAGAGTGTGTTGTTAAGGCACTCTGTGATGTTAAAGTCACTGGTTCGAACCCTACATGGACAAAAAATCCATCCATGTTAAGGATTGGTGTGGCTCAGGCTGTGTGCAATCCTTGGGTGATTTTGACAAATTATATGCCCCTAAGTAGTGGTTTCTCAGCCACAGGCTAGTCCCACAAGTCACGCACAAAATATCAAACAAAAAAAAACATATGCCCATAAGTGTAATGGAAACCTAGCATGCAATCTCATACTCCTTGCACGCTCCATGAATTTCCTGTTCATCCTTTATGACACACCATTTTCTTGTGCTGTTGCTGGAACTTTATTATCTATGAATCCCATGGTATGAACAATAATCATCAAACTCCTTGCTCCAATATTCACCTCCGTTGTTTGATCTGAGACAGTTCAAATTTTTTCATGTCTGATTGTCAACCAAAACGTTCCATTTAATAAATATGTCAAAAATATCATTTTTTTCGACTGCAATAAACCCAAGTTTTTCTAGTTGCATCATCAATAAAATTAACATAATAACGAAAACCACCAAGAGATTATACCTGAGTTGGTCCCCATACATATCTATACACAAGCTCCAACTTTTGACTCTTCTTTTCTTTTTCGACTTTGAGAAATCTAACTCTCTTTTGTTTTCCATAAACACAGTGCTCACAAAAATCGAAATCAAGTTGTTTAGGATATGGAAACAAATTCCTTTTGTGAAGTATCTACATCCCCTTCTCACTCATGTGTCCAATTCTAGGATGCCAGAATGTTGTATCCACTCCTGTAGAAGCTAAAGAGATATAAAAGTCAACATTAATAGTACATAAATACAATGTACCTACCTTTTCCCCTTTTCCATTACCAATTATCCTTTCGTGACCTTCCATGCATTATCTGTAAATATAGATATACAATCTTCACTTTCCAACTGTCTTGTTGAAATTATATTTCTTCTTAGATTTGGTATATGTCTCACCTCTTTCAGTATCCATTCATTTCCAATTTTTTTCTTTATTTTTACGTTACCCATTCCAACAATTTCACATGGTTCATCATCACCCAAATAAACATGTCCAAAATCAGCTTGAACATAATATTGAAAATATTTCCTATAGGGTGTGGCATGAAATGAAGCCCCTAAATCTACTACCTAAGATTTAGTAATATTATCTAAATAAATAATCAAAGCATATTGCAACACATCACTTGTTACATTTGCTTCCTGATTTTTCTCATGTTTTCCATCTCTTTGCTTCTTTGGAACTTTACAGTATTTCTTCATATGTTCTTTCTTCCCACAATTCCAACACTCTATACTTCCTAGTCTGGATTAGGATCTTCCCTTCCTAGAATTCTCACAGTTCCCTGAGCCCTTTCCTCTATCCTTTTGTCTTTCCATCTTCTCCAGAGTCAATGCATTACCTGATGTATCACCTATGATTTTCTGTCGCATTTCCTCTCTAAGGATAGCACCAACAACATCATCAAATTTCATAGTCTTTGAAATAAATACATAGTTACTTACAACCATGACCAAATAATTCCATATTTTTGGCAATGAGAACAAGAATAGAAGAGCCCTAACCTTGTCATCAAAGTCCACTTTTACATAACTTAGATTATTATTAATCATATTAAATTTATTTAAATGATCGGAAACAGACCCACCTTCTGACATCTTCATGTTAAATAATCCCTTCATTAAAAATACCTTATTTGAGGTCGAAGTTTTTTCATATAGTTTATCCAATTCCTCCATCAGATCCTTCATTGTAGTTTCTTTTGAAAGATTGAAAGCCATCGATGCTTCGAGGAACAATTGTATCATTCCTAGTGCCTCTCTATCAAGGACCTCCCATTCTTCATCCTTCATGATCGTCAGATTCTTAGCTATTCCACCTAATGGTAGGAATAGATCTTTTTGATATAAATAATATTCCATTTTCATCTTCCATAGCTGGTAGTTTTGGCCATTAAATTTATCAACCTTAAACTTTCCATCTACTTCCATTGCTCCCACTTGAACCAAGAACCCTCTTTCCCTGTTAGTTACGTTTGGTTCTGATACCAGTTGTTAGAAAAATAGGATCGCAGAGCAACAAAATAAAAAAAATATGGAAATAAAACAAAGAAGATACACAATACAATAGAGACACATATATATGTGGTTCACCCAGTGTGGGCTACGTCCACTAGATAAATTGCCACATTCTTCCTTTTTATTATGCATCAAAATGAAGGAACACAACCTACAACACACCCATTGTAACTTCCTTTTCTTTCTCTCACAATCTCCTCTCTCATAATACAATATTCACCATAACACACAAGAACAATACAACTCCCTCATAAAAGAGGGTTTCCTTCTAGGGAAAAAAACTGTAACATAACCTCTACTGTCATATCTATGAACTTATAATGAATGGTCTAGATTGACTACGAAATTACAATATTTGAATTGGAAAATAACACAAAATTTTGGGAACTCCATATGAATTATGAAGATAATCAGGTTCCACAACCAACAAAATTTCCATCCTTAAAACTATCTATGGTTATAAGAGTGGTTGGGCACATTCTTGACACGGATGTGGTGTTTTCCTTTGCCCATAAATCATAGATGGATCATACTTAAAAATATGGGGTTGTATGGGTGTTTATTATCTACCCATGGGCCATCTACACATTTTTCCTAGTTCGTCTACTATCAAATTTGTTCCATACATTTTTCTCCATTATTGAATGCTAAATTTGACTTCTAGACATTTTTTAGTTGCCTGGGGTTACCAAAATCACCCCTATGTGTTTCTGTGTGTCATGGTTTACCAAAAAAATACCTTCAAACTTTTCTACATGTCATTAGTGATAAAATTCACCCTTTATACTTTCTCCTCCGCCGCTAGTTTCCAAAATCTGATTTTGAAAGGATTTCCCTTCAAAGTTGGTCATAAAATTACTTTTTTTCTATTTTCTTTAACCGTGAGTTAACCCATTCCGACTAGGATTTTGCTTTGGTCGAATTCCTCTTCTTAATTTGATCAATAATCATTTTTGGTCAACTAAATCCACCCACGATTTGATTGGGTTCACAGTTGGTCAATTTGGTTCTCTTCGTTGACCCAAATTTCGTCTGATTCAAATTTATTGACCATAATTTGGTCGAATAGAATTGGTTGGATTTCCTTGCATTCATATCGAATTGTGTTTCTCTTGAATCATGTTCCTTCTCAACTTCTAGGTAATTGAATTTATTATTATTTGGACCAACTTGAATTGTGGCTTAGCTAGACGAGTATCTTATAGTTATCTAAAGGGAGAAAAGATTATAATTGTTATAGTGGGTTATACATTGGTTATATGGATAGGATATAAGCCTCCCCTTTATGGATAATATGGTATTAAAGTAGAATTTTGAATGCATTCAGTGAGAGTTGTATGGTAATTACTTGTTGTTATTACAAAAGAAAGGGACAAGAGTTGTTTCCAAGGCTAAGCAAAGTATAACATCAAGGATGTGAGAGGAACATTACGAAGGAGAAGAGGAAGAATATCCTAGGGATAGGTTGGATCGATTTGAGCAAAGTTTGGCCACATTTACATTAATGGTGTCACAAATGTTGGAATCAAAGAACAAGGAAACACCATCAACAGAGGATTGTCATGAAGGACACAAGAAGGAAGAAAATAAGCCAGAGACAGAGTGTAAGACTGATACAGAGTTGGTAGAGTGCAGCTACAACAAGACACATACAACTTTCCATGTGGAGGCCAAGGTGGGCATCAATCCATATACCATTGAAGTGGATGTTGTTAGGAGGAACCAATGGGTACAACAAATGGAAATATACTTTAGCGTGCATGAGGTAAGTGGTAAACAAAATATTGTTTTTTCTCAATTGCATCTTGAAGACCATGCTTTGACATGGTGGGAGAGCCATGTAGTAAGTAGAGAACTAGGAAATGAGCACTAAGAGGTGTTCAAGGACATGATCAAATATCAATTTTATCCAATAGGATATGAGGAACACCAACAAATAGTATGGAATTACTTCAGGAAGAGACAAGGAAAATCAATATAGGAGTTCACGATAGAGAGAAATTTAGAGGGGAGTCTCTCTCAAAATACCATACATGTTAGTTAAGTAATAGGGGGAATTGTTTGCTCAAATTCATAGAAAATGATATTATTTAGACCAAAGACAATTGATGAGGCCAATATTCATGCACAATACCTTGAGGGAGACAAGTGAAAGCCACAATCTACTCACAAGAATGTATAACCACAAGAACAGTAGAGAAAGAGGAAAAACAATAAGAAGTGGAATAAGAAGAAGATCGTGGAAGAAACACAAGAAGAAATACCTTGTATCTAATAATATAAAGGATGTGACCAAAAGGGACACACTAAAGAGAACTACTGGAAATTTCACCCTGAGAAGTGCCCCAAATATTTTCATAAGAGGATAGAACCTCTAACCTGGAAGGGAAGACTAACTGCACTAATCTTCATAAACATGTGGCATTAGTTGGTTCTAGTTACAAGGAGGAGAAGGCAATGACTGAAATTTTCTGCATTAAAATTCACATGAAGCAAAGCAAGATGGATTGTTTCTTTGATCACGGTTCACAATCAAACTTGGTATCTACGCATCTAGTTGAGAGGCTTGGCCTGGAGACTCAATATCATCTACATCCATACACCCTCAGTTGGGTACGGAAATATTTGGAACTCAAAGTGAGGAAGAAGTGAAAATTTAATTTTTCCATCAATGTAAACTTTGCTAATGAAGTATTTCATGCAAATGTGGTTCCTTTGGACATATGTGGAGTCATCTTGGGAAGTCCATATTTGTACATGAGGGATGCCATTTTTAGAAGGAGAGAAAACTAGTATCATCTAGTCAATGATGGAAAATCTTATGCCATAAATGCACATAAGGACAACGTTGTTCTCTCTCTAATCAATGCTCATCAGAACAGAAGAATAAAGGGTAGTGCAAAGAAGTTTGTCTTGTTGATATTGAGAGAAGGAAGGAAACAAGGAGAAGGAAGCAAGTTAGAGATAAAAGAATCATTGGAAGGATGTAGTGGCGAACACTGTTAAAAACTACAACAATTGATTCATATTTATAGGGAAGTGTTTCAAGAGCCTCGGGGATTGACACCCAAGAGAGAGGTTGAACATGAGATTCAATTGTTGTTAGAGTCACCACTACCTAACATTGGGTTGTATAAATAGTCTATCATTCA
Organism: Picea engelmannii; assembly: GCA_009831015.1. Classification (NCBI taxonomy): domain Eukaryota; kingdom Viridiplantae; phylum Streptophyta; class Pinopsida; order Pinales; family Pinaceae; genus Picea; species Picea engelmannii. The sequence continues at coordinate 4,720 of WSFP011500848.1, read as the reverse complement.
AGTAGATGAAGTAAATAAGTAGTTACAGTATTTGTTGGAGCAAGGAGTCATCATACCAAGTACATCACCATTTGGTTCACCCATCATCATGGTGCCAAAGACAGATGGAAGTTGGAGAATGTGCATTAACTATTGTTCCCTGAATGAGATCACCATCAAGAATAGATATCATTTTCCAAGGATTGATGAATTTTTGGACCGACTGCAACAAGCCAAATTATTCACTAATATGGACCTCAAATTAGGTTACCACCAAGTGAAAATCAACGCAGAAGATATATGGAAGACAACATTAAAAACAATATAAGGTTTGTACGAGTGGTTATTAGTGCCTTTTGTATAATTTAATGCACTTGCAATGTTTATGAGACTAACGAATGATCTGTTGTGCCCATTATTTGACTCTATTTTTACATTATATCCATATGATTGTTGGTGCATGGTTGTAAGACCCTAGGTTCAAGTTATCTTAATGAAAAAAAACCTTCAGATAACAACCCTTTTGGTATCGCTTGCACGCACATAAGGCATATATTGGGGCTACATGAATTGAGTTTTTGTAGTAGTGAGGGGATGTGAGGAAATCATATTCTTCATTATTACTTGTCTACTCTGTGTGCATTATCTTGTGTCTGTTATTCCTTCATTACTTAGTGAATTCAATTATATAGTACCATTATACTACATATTGCAACATAAACCATTTACTATAGCATTCATAACTATATCGTAGTGTTCATATAATAAATAGGTCTAGTCTAACATTCATAAACATACTATTCATCAGCAATCACATGAAAACACAAGAAGACACAGTAATTAACATGGTTCACCCAACTTTGGTCTATGACCACAATGACTAGATTCTTTATTATGCTTTGTGTAGTCATTCTAGGCATACAAACTATGCTTACAACATATATACCATGTTATCTTTAGCTCCATATTTCCTAGTTGCTTTTCAATGCAATCCTCTCTCTGCAACTCTCCTTGAACCTTCATACATAGACTCTCTCTCATCCTCAGTCTATTCTCTCACTCTCTTCGCTCAGTATCAACAACCTATTCTACCTGATCCATTACATATTTATACATGGATTATAGGGCTCAAAGCGCTACTTGCTTAACCCCAAAACCCAATTACAACTCATTTTCGACTCATTACAACTCATGTTGACTCGTTGTTCGGGCGTGTTTTTCTTTCTTTTGTGTTTTCATTTTTATTCTTCCTTCCCGACTGTTGTTCTTCCTTCTTTTGCATGTCTTTCTGATTTTGCATGCCAAACTGTTGTCCTTCATTTTCATTTGCTTTATCCTCCTACTTTATTCTCTTTCTTTATTCTTTTGTTTTATTTCTTTTCCTTTTGCTACCAAGTATGATTTTACTATGCACTTCAATCTTGGATGCACCCTCATTGCACACTCTGCTACTGTCTTCTCTTATTTCTGTTGTTGTTGCATATCTCCTCCATACTTAGTATTTTTCTTAAAACTATATCCAAAATCGCATGTCCAACAATGACATACTAATGTTTAGCAATACTTGGCAGGATAACCTCTCACATGTGACATAGGTAATAGATACCTCTAGGAATACTCATTTGATTTCCATCTTGTAGCAATGTAAGTTTGGAAAGAACTCCTTTATGTATCTTGGAAATATGATAAAAGGAGAAGAGATGAGGATAGATCCATAGAATATTGAAGCCATCATCCAATGGCCTATTCCCACCAATGTGACAAAGATCAGGATTTTCATGGGAGAAGCTCAATATTTGAGGAAATTCATTGTAAACTTCTCCATAGTAGCAGTGCCATTGCATATCATAACCATTAAAGGAAAGAGATTTCATTTGGGTAAGACACAAAAAATATTATTTGAAGACTTGAAGAATAAAATCAACAACTCAATAGTCTTATCCATGTCGAATTTGCAGTGAACTTTTGAGATAGAGACTGATTCTGAGTACGCATTAGGAGTAATACTCATGTAAGGAGGAAATCATGAGTTCTACCATTCAAAGTTTTCTCATGGAGTAATACTTGAATACCTAATGTATGATAAAGAGATCTTTGTGATTGTATAGGAAGTGAAGAAGTGGAAGCATTACCTCTTGGGAAAAGAGACTATCATACACATAGATCATCATCTCCTTCAGTATCTACAAACTCATATAAAGATGCAACAAGTGAGGAATTACATGTTGTTAGGTTTCTTGCAAATTTTTTGTTTATTGATTAAGTATAAGAAAGGATACATGAATAGGTTAGCAGACATGCTCTCTTTACCACCACTGAAGAATATTATAGAAATTGGAATGATAATGCAGCTTGAGACTTTCACTCATGAACTTCTGAGTCAATATTATGAGGGAGATGAAGATTTCATAGATGTCTACAAAAAGATAAAGGAGAGGTTGGTCGTTTTCATGGAAGGAAATGAATACCACCTCCAAGATGGGTTGTTGTTCAAACTGGAAAAATTATGCATACCCTGGGACAAAAGAGTTCAGTTGATGAGAGAAGCACATACTTCTAGGCTTGTTGGGAATTTTGGCATGACAAAGAAAATGAAAAATCTGCAGTGGTATGTTTATTGGCCAAGGATGTGGGAGCAATTGGAATTTTTTTATAGGTTGTGTTATTTGTATAACTAGAAAGCCAAGCAACTGAAAACTTGGTTTGTACATGTCATTACGAGTTCCAAGCAGAACTTGGGAGAGAATATCCATGGATTTAGTTGGAGGTTTACCTATGAATCATAGAGGCCATTACTACTTGTTCTTTGTGGTGGACCGCTTCAACAAAATGTGTGTTCTCATTCCCGGGTGGAATCACGAAGGTGGGTTACACTTTCGTGACAATCTGCTTTCCAAAATTTTGAAAAACAAATTTTCGGCCGAACTAAATATATTTTTCGGCTGAGAGATATTATTTTCGGCCAAACTATTGTTCAGCCGAAAACATAAACGTCAAATCGAACGGAGCCATAACCGGGCCCTCGATTTTCGTGTAAAAATTTGGTCGGCCAGATATTTTCTTTCTGGCAATAAGTTTTCGGCCGAAAATTAGTTCGGCCGAAAGATTGTTCGGCCGAAAGATTATTTATATAATTGCCACACATCGATTTGTTTCGTTTTGAAATTTTTTTGGTTGTCGAGGGCTCTGTATTATCGCTGAGGTTCTCTGTGTGAGGTTCTCTCCGTGAGGTTCTCTGTGTGAGGTTCTGTGTGAGGTTCTGTGTGTGAGGTTTTTTTGGCTGTGTCGAGGGCTCCGTGAGGCTCTGCGTGAGGCTTTGTGTGAGGTTTTTTTGGTTGTGTCGAGGGCTCCGTGAGGCTGTGTGAGGCTCTGTATTATTGCCGAGGTCGTGGGAGCAGTTGTCGTGGGCGTCGAGGATGCAACAGTCATGGGCACCGAGGACACAGCGATCGGGGAGAAATATCGAGCGTCGGGGAGGTAAATTACATGTTATAGTTACAGTTTGCAAATGTTATAGTTACAGTTTGCCTGTTGCGAATGTTTGCAAATGTTATAGTTACAGTTTTCCTGTTGCGAATGTTTGCAAATGTTATAGTTACAGTTTGAGTATGTTATAGTTACAGTTTGCGAATGTTATTTTACGCATGTTTTGCGTATGTTATAGTTACAGTTTGCGTATGTAAATTTTGTTTTGCGTATGTTATAGTTACAGTTTGCGTATGTTATAGTTATAGTTTGGGTATGTAAATTTTGCTTATGTTATAGTTACAGTTTTGCATATGTTATAGTTACAGTTTGCGTATGTAAATTTACAGTTATAGTTATAGTTTTTGTTACAGTTATAGTTACAGTTTTGCGTATGTAAATTTATAGTTATGTATGTTATAGTTATGTTATAGTTATGCGTATGTTATAGTTATGTATGTATGTAAATTTTGCGTATGTTATAGTTACAGTTTTGCGTATGTTATAGTTACAGTTTGCGTATGTAAATTTACAGTTATAGTTATAGTTTTTGTTACAGTTATAGTTACAGTTTTGYGTATGTAAATTTATAGTTATGTATGTTATAGTTATGTTATAGTTATGCGTATGTTATAGTTATGTATGTATGTAAATTTTGCGTATGTTATAGTTACAGTTTTGCGTATGTTATAGTCACAGTTTGCGTATGTAAATTTACAGTTATAGTTATAGTTTTTTTACAGTTATAGTTACAKTTTTGCGTATGTAAATTTATAGTTATGTATGTTATAGTTATGCGTATGTTATAGTTATGTATGTATGTAAATTTAAACTGTACATTCAAACTGTAGATTTAAACTGTACATTCAAACTGTAGATTTAAACTATAGTTACATTCGCAAACTGTAGATTTGCGTATAGTTACATTGGTTTGCGTATAGTTGCATGTTTATAGTGTTTATATTTCCACACATAGTGTGGAAATATAAACACTATAAACACTATATTCACTATAAACACTATAAACACTATAAACACTATATTCGACCGAACCTCTTATAAGCACTATAAATCTATAGAGAAACTTATACCTATAAACACTCAATAAGCATTGATCTTCACATTATAGATAATTTAATGGGATAGTTTAATGGGATTGAACATTATAGAGAACCTTACACCTATAAACACTCAAGAAGCATTGATCTTCACAAAGAACACCAAAAGAAACTGTTAGTTTTAGGGTAAAATTGCAGAACAATAATTTCTTTTAAAA
>WSFP011500847.1:0-13880 GCA_009831015.1 Picea engelmannii | reverse complement strand
AGCTTAACAGCCTCCCAAACTCGAATGATTCGGCCCTTATTTTCCTCGCCGGGCTTAACAGTTCACCCAGAATAGGGAGCGCTCTTCGAAGGAGGTCACAGAGCGTTATAACGCTCCCAGAAAGGTTCCTGGAAGCGCCGGCGCTTCACAGTTGGATAGCGCTCCTGCAAAGTGGTGGAAAAGCGTTATAACGCTTCTCAGCCATGGTGGAGGGGCGCCGACGCTCCTCAGGTAGTGTTGGAGGAGCGTTCCCCTTCCAAAACCTTGATTTTGAAGCTTTCTAAGGTGTCAAGAGATGTTTGACTCCAGTAGACCAACTTTCTTCCTTCAAACTGAGTAAATGAGGTGTTTCAAGTGTCTCTGTGATGTCGTCATTATGGTGACATGATTCAACAGTATTTACGACACTCTTATAACCAACTTATGACCTTCGCGACAAGTTGTATAGAAGTTGTGACACTTGCGACAAGTGAGAGGTATGTGCGACACTTATCCAGTTGAGTGATTTGGATGTGTAACACTAGTGATTGGTGGTAAAAGTTGCAATAAGGGGTTGTTCATGAGTGAAAAGGGTTAGGTACTGACAACAGGGACTGACAACAGTTATGTGATGATACACACTCGGGAGAAAGTGGAACAAGTGGGAGATGACGTCCATGAATGACGAGGGCTGTCAGATGGCAGAAGGGGATATGACCTCTGGACCAATAGAATAACGCCACGTATGTTAAGGGGCCGGCCAGAGAAAAGTAACAATTTCGGACCCCCCCGCCTTTGGTTAAAAGCAGAACATCAGGGGGGGTCTGAAAACCTTTTTAGACCGTTGATCTGTGCGCCCATTTCCAGGCTGCAGATCTTAGCGTGCTCTTTTATACTCATTCCAGACCCCCCCCTTACATTAAAGGCAGAATAGATGGGGGGGTCTGGAATCCATTGTGAACCATTGATTTGAGCATACTTCCCTGGGTCGTCCAGATGTGCACCGATGTTATTACTGATTCCGAACCCCCCCTGCCCCTGGTTAAAAGTAGAACAGTCGAGGGGTTTCAGAATTCTCTGTGCGCCATAGATCTGGGTGCCACAATCTAGATCGTTTAAAATTGCATGGGGCATACACTAGGAGCGGAGAAACAATGTGTTGGGAAACTTAGGATAAGTGCATTTTATGGGGTTTTTCCAATCTTTTCACATAGACATCACCAAGGGGACTTTGTCTAAACTATTCTTAGGCAATGGAGACATGGTGTAGCATTTTCATCAATTTGGTTTCATGGGTGGTGAAGCAAATGAAGCAACTAACCTACATGCTAACCTATCTTCCTAGGACAATTAACCCAGATTAAACTGTTGGGTTAAGAAATTACTCTACCTAAGGGCTATCAGACCAGGATTAGACAGTCTGGTCAAATTTATTCACTAATCTAACCTAAGGGCTATCTGACCAGGATTAGACAGTCTGGTCAAATTTATTCACTAATCTAACCTAAGGGCTATCTGACCAGGATTAGACAGCCTGGTCAAATTTATTCACTAACCTATCAACATTAAATTTAAAAAAAAGAACTTGGCCATGCTTGAAAAGTATGGCCAAGTTACTATTATTGCATGGGGCTTTTTATTTCAATTCTTTTATGCCCTCTTTTCTTTTTCTTTTCTTTTTTTCTTTTTCTTTTTCTTTTTCTTTTCTCTTTTCTTTTATTTTTCTTTTTCTTTTCTCTTTTCCTTTCTTCAAATTATTTGCAGAATGAAAAATCATTTGTCGACAAAATACTAGAGACAGATAATATCCAAGTCATCAGTTGATTCCCATAATTTATGGGGTGATAACAGCGGCTCCACCTGGGGATGGTACTTGCCCTGTTAAGTTCCAAGGATCCTGGTTCCTGTCCTTCTGAACATATCTGTCTAGTAGCCTTTATATGTCTTATTCTCAAAACTTGGAAAAAACAATGGTCGGTAGCTTAGGGCCTTCTCTTCGGGCTTCAACCAACTGACTAATGTTCCTCACTCAGAAAATGCAAGTGAAAAATGAAAATTAAACTGGTATGTACAATGGGGAGTGAGCTCCTCAAATATTTTACTGAGGTGGGACGTAATGTTTCAGCATTTTGCCATTCACAAGTGCTCCTGGCAGATCTGACCCATCGGCGTTGTTTAGCAAGAAATCATTATTTCCTCTGAAAGCTTGGTACATGTATGGCCCTATCCACAGATTGTCAAATTTCCCATGCTTTCCCTTGTCCTCATTCCTGGCATCCCATCTCAACACCAGATCTCCCAGTTCAAAATCATCCTCCTTGGTTCGTTTGTGAAAGATCTTCTTGATGTTTTCTTGGACGACCTGTGTTTTGTTGAAAACTTATTCTCTAGTCTGTTGCAAATGGATCATTTGGTTGATTCTTCTCTGGGAGTCATTTGGCTTAGCTTGCACCTCTTGAAGTAATTTCATGATAGGAACTCCAAGAGAAGTAGAGAAAACTGCCTCTATACCATAGAACAGCTGGTATGGTGACATGCCAATTCACCTTTTGGTGGTCAGTCTATCAACCCATAAAGCAAACACCAACTTATCGTGCCATGATTTTTTGTTTTCCTACAATGTTTTCTTGATGATATTTACCAAATTTTTGTTTGAATATTCCGCCAACCCATTCCCCTGAGGGTAGTAGGTTTTGGAATGCCCCAAACCAATGAGGTACCGATTGAAGAAATCTATGAGTTCTTCGACCGAAAGGCAGCTGCATTGTCAGTTATAATCTTCCTAGGACAACCAAAGCGAGACAAAATATTATTTTCAAGAAATTTTATAATAACACAGTCAGTGGATTGCCTTCTTGGTACTGCCTCGATCCATTTGGTAAAATAATCGGTGGCAGTAAGAATCCACCTGTGTTGGCCTGAAGAAGGTGGGTGTATTTCTCCAATTAAATCGAGCCCCCATTGTCGGAAAGGGGCCTCAACTAAGATTGGTTTAAGAGGTAGAGGGAGGAGTTTCCTTTTTCCTTTGAACAATTGACACTGGTGACAAGATGTTACCTTCTGATGCACATCTGCGAATAGGGTGGGCCAGTAAAATCCAGCTCTGAGTATTTTGTTGGCTGTAACCTTCCAGTTCAAATGGCCACCACATTCTCCTGCATGAAATTATTGCAACACTTGATTAGATTCATCTTTCAGTAAACAATTTAAAAGAATGCCTGCAGGATCTTTCCAATACAAATTTTCTTCTAGAATATAGAATTTCAAAGATTTCAACTTTAAAAATCTAGCTTTAGTCTTAGTCAAACCAGGGGGATATTGTAAATTTTGTAAAATGAATATAAGGTCTGCATACCATGGAGAGTCGAGAAATACCTCTCTAACGTTTGGAGTCACCATCTCGCCCTATTCATCTGCCACATCTAGAAAATTAATGTCAAGAGCCTGGAAGTTAGATTCACCCATTAATTTAGCAAGGCCTTGGCCTTTGATTAGTTTTGTGGGCTTAATCTCTATATCGTATTCTAAAATAACAAAAATCCATTTTCCCCTTCTTCCATCAGGGTTATCTTGTGTCAAGATATCCTTTACTACCACGTTCGGAACATAAGCTATGGTGTGGGAATGGAGAATGTAGACCCTGAAGTCCTTTATGGCTTTTACCAAAGCAAAAGCTTGCTTCTCCATGATATTGTAGTTCAGGGCAGCATCTCTTAATGCTTTGCTAAAGAAAGCTATGGGCTGTTCATACCCTTCGTTGTTCTTCTGCATTAATACCGCTGCTATAGTATGCTCAGAGGTGAAAGAAAAAAGATATAAATCTTTAGTGAAATCGGGACTGATCAAAACTGGGGCTTCTGTTAGTGCTCGTTTGACTTGTTCGAAGGATTGTCTGGAATCAGAATCCCATTTTATTTTTACGTCCTTTTTAAGAATTTTTGTTATGTTTCTGAGGAGTTCGTCCATATTGGGAATGAATCTTCATAGAAAGTTAATTTGCCTGATAAAAGACTGTAGTTCTTTGAGGTTTCTTGGATGTTCTAACTTTAGTATGGCCTTGATTCTGCTGAGGTCTACTTTGATTCCATCTTTAGAGATGATGTGTCCCAGCAATTTGCCTTCTTTTAACCCAAAAAGACATTTCTTAGGATTTAAAGAAATCCCAAACCTTCTACATTTCTCGAAAACTCGTCTAAGGTGTTGCAGGTGTTCATCATCAGATTTGGAAAACACAGTCACATCATCTAAATAAATGACAATAAAGTTACCCGATTCTTCCACAAAGGCGATATCCATTGCCCTCTGAAATGTGGCCCCTGCGTTCATCAGACCAAAAGGTATCTTCACATACATGAAAGTGCCCCATGGTGTGGTAAAAGCAGTTTTATCTTGATCATCTGGGTGAACTAGGACCTGGTTGTAGCCCGAGAAACCATCCAATAGAGATATCCGACTGGATCCGACCACCCTTTGCAGGAGGCGGTCCATTTTCGACAATGGGTAATTATCTTTCAGGGATACTTTGTTCAGATTTCGGAAATCTATGCAGAGTCTAATTTCCCCGGTTTTCTTAAGTGTAGGGACTAAATTAGAGACCCACTTGGAAAAACGCAACGGGACTATGATCTTGGCATCGTACATTTTCTTGATCTCTTTTTCTATCAGAGGAAGCAACTTGGGATTTATCCTCCTAAGTTTCTGCCTAAATGGTTTTTGATCTTCTTTTATGGGAATCCTGTGTTGTATGATGTTGGTATCATAGGCTTTCAAATCTTCATAGCCCTAGGCAAAAACATCAAAATAGTCTTTTAACAGTTCAATGTATTTGAGCTTTTGTTATGGGGGTAAGGATTTGGACAGTTTGACCATCCTAGGTTTCTCTTCGGTCCCTATATTACATTCTTCTACCTCTTGTCTATACTTCGGTCCCTATATTACATTCTTCTACCTCTTCTACATCGTTACAGTCAAACAAGTCTTCTAAAGGAACTAGAACTCTAGAAAAAATATTGCTCTTCAGCTGTAAAAATTCAGTGTCCATTTCATCATCACCTAAATCTCCTGAATCTATGGTATTTACACTATCAAGTTCAAAATCCGAATTATTTACATTTTTATATTCATTTTCTAAATCTATATTTGTACATTAAAAGTCGTTTTTACATTGCAGAAAGTCATCAATCTGATCATCATTTCCAAACACTTGCCAATACCTGATATTGTTGGGAACTGTCAGACTGCATTTCACTTCAACAGTATATGGGCGAGTCGAGCGGAATGGAATCTTACAGGTGGCTGCTGACGTAGCCAATCCATCAGCCAGAATATTCTATCCTCTCGACATTACCTGCAAGTCAACTTCAGTAAAACACCTCGAGGCATCAAGAACAACATTCCTGTAGGCTCTAAGGTGTGGATGTTTAGCAGCGTACTCACCTTTGATTTGTTTGATTATTAATTTAGATTCACCCCTTACCATTATCTGCTTAGCGCCAACTTTTTTCAACAGCTTCAGGCCGAGCATCAAGGCTTCATACTCAGCAACATTGTTAGTGCACTGGAAATTTAATTTGTAGGAATGATTTTCTGAGTGTCTGTTTCAGTGATTATGCAGCCAGACTCCAGCTCCTTCTCCTTCTTTATTCACAGCTCTGTCAAAATCCATACTCTAGAAATCAACGGGTAACTCTTCATTTATCACGTTCTTCATTTTTGCTACCTCAATGCTTTCTGGGCCTTCATCTTTACCAGATAGGTCTTCCATCAACTGAGTATCTTGTTCTTTCGTGTCACCATCGTTGTACAAGATGAACGAATCTAAATTGGAATGTGCAAAGTAAAGGGGCTAATTGTGCGGTTTTTCTTGGCTACTGACCATGTACTTCATCAGTGTTTCTCTGTATAGTCTCCTCTACTACCCAAACACTGGGATAGTGGCATATGACATATCCCGCAACAGGGTTCCTTTCAACTTAGCCCCCCAAGACTGGGATAGAAACATTCCATATTTTGGTGGGATGTTTGCAACCACCACGTCCATAACCATGCTCTTCGCAGGAATATGAACCAAGGTGATGCACAAGTCCTTAATCAAACCAATAAATTTAACCTTGTTGGAGTCAAATGAGTGTAAATCCTTGTATGGTCTGGTGACTTCCAGTCCCAATTTTTCCATTACTGCTTTGGGCATCAGATTGTGGGAGGTACCAGAGTCCAGCATAGCATTATGCAAGATCAAGTCGTGTATGTTTAGACTGATGTAGAAAGGATTGACCTCGCCAGTGTCATCTCTACCATCTACTTCAGGTCCGAAAAGAAGTTTGGGATGATCATCAGCAAGGTTCACAGTGTCTGAATGATTCACTGATCCAATGGTTAAGGCCTTCATGCCTATATCAGGCTCAATGGCCAGTGCTTTTATTACTTGTGAACGATAGCCTCTTTTGTTCATCAACTCTATAAGTGGGATGGGAATTTTTATTTTTGCCAACTCCCCCTCCAGGCTAAAGGGTGTAGGGGCTCTGCTTTGGCTCATCACTTCTGGTTTGTCCGCCAAATTCTTCTTCTCAGAAGTAATCAGTGGATTAATAGGTGAAACCTCGAGTTGAGATGGCCTTTTCAAAATGGTGATGTTTTTCTTCAAGGGGGCATCGAATTTACTCTTCTCAGGAATCTTCTCAGCAGTAGTCTTCCCAGGAGTTTTCTCAGTAGAAGTTTCAGGGGCTTTCTTAGTCTCAACTACTTTCTGTGTTTCAGTCATCTTCTTGGAAGAAGTCCCTTCTATCATCGAACTCCCTTCTGTCTTCTTGCTATGAAGATTGTACCACCGGTGTACCTACAGAATAGAATTCTCAAAGGCCTGTTGTTCTGCATCTTCGGCTTCTTCACTTACCTTTGTTTGATTTAGTAGAAAGAGTTCCTTCTCTTCTTGAGTAAGGAAAATGGCCTCATTGTCATGAATGCCCATGAGATTAATGTGAGTGTCCTCTAATTCCTCAATCAATTCCCCCCCTTCATCAGCATAGTTTTCCTATAGAGGAGGCATGATCTTCTGATCTGGACCCCTCTGTTCTCTTTGATCCCTAGGATCTGTCTGTCTGATTTGAGGAGGGTTTCTTCTAAAATTGGGGTTCCGAACCTGAGGAGAAGGTGTGTTGTCTCTTGGAGAATTTCTGTCTGACACATTCACTCTTTCCAGCATTAGTTCCAATGTTCTAACCATATAATCCCATTTGGAATCAGTGGTCGATGTGGAAGGTTCTTCTTTGATCGTGACTCTTCTTTCTGACCTTTGACTGGCCCTTTTCGCCAACAGATTGGCCTCCACACTTATAACACTTTTCTATGTCCTCTAGGGTGGCAACATTTCTTTATCTTAGTTGGTATGACATGTCAGCATCAAATCCATCAGGGAATTTAATCAATGCCAGACCCTGTGGAGGTTTGATTTCAGTTGGGATTGCATTGTACATGTTTTTCAAACGAGTGCAGTAATCTTGTACCGTCTCACCTTGATTTCTTTTTATATTCTCGTATTCCAACAAGATATGGAGAGGGTTTTTCTTTACCTCCCATCTGTCAAGAAAACTTCTTTGGAACGCAACAAGGTCAGGGATTGAGGCTGTAGGTAAAGCTTTGAACCATTTCTTGACATCTCCCGTCAGACTCTAGGCAAACAGTCGCATTTGAACATTAGCCTCGTCAACTTCTTGCAGGTCGAAATAGTCATTCATTTTATCCACATGTTGTTGGGCGTTTAAAGGTCTGGTTGCATCGAACTGTGGAATTCTTGTTTGGTAGTCTTGGGGCATGGCATGTAGCGGTGCAGCCAACACCAAAGGAGCATATCGAGCTGCCATGATGGGTGGAGGAGGTGGAACGACAACCTGGATGGTTGGAGAGGTAGCGACTGAAGATGAGGACGAGGAGGGACTGGGCGGTACTGAGGTAGTGATTTGTAGTTTAGTTGTGGGAGACAAGACTTCGGGGGTTCAGGGTTGCAACACAGTTGGGTCAAAGACTAGTCCAAACACAAAACTATCAGACCGGGTCCTAACCAGGCTTCACTGTGGAAAAGTATCAAGATCAAGGTTTTGAGAGATAACTGGTTTTCCTGAAAAGGAAGGAGACTTATGCAGGGGAGTATAACTCACTGAACCGATCGCCGAGGTCTTTCGCCTGAGCAAATGTTCGGGGTTATTTATCACTATCGCGGGTTCTGGGTCTGGATGAGATCGAGTGTGAACTTTCTTGGGAGCCAGAACTCTTTTTGGTTTATATATATATATTTTTTAATTTTGCGAGTCTGAGAATAATATGTACAAATTTTGATCAACCTCTAAACATTACTTTCTTCTCAAAATCAAACATTCTTTTTTCGGGGAAAGAAAACATGAAATTATCAGTTTTTAGTTCTTCCCCAGTGGAGTCGTCATTATGTTAGCACTCTGTAAATTTCCTAGAGGTTGAAAAAGAAGGAATCCACAAAGGTAACTTTATCCAACCGCTTTTAAAGCTGGGATCTATCCCTTTCAGCTTCAGAGAGGAATCTCTCTATATGATTTAGCTTTGTTTTTAATTACGATGTTAGGCTAGGTAAAGGAACATGTAGGTTTTGTTGTAAAAGTGTTTTTGAATTGGTTGAGACAGTCTACACCTCCATTGGTCTATGGGGTCTGTGTCATAATAAACATGAGATACAAACCATAAATGTAAAGGGATACTCCCACAGGGCGAGATAATATACTCACTGGATCTTTAATAGATTAAATGATGAATAGAAGAAAAGATGAGAAAGATACATTCAACTAAGAAGAAGTTAAGAATTTCTTAATTGAAAACATCAGAAGATGAACATTAAAATATTTTAAAGTTGGAAAAAGGGTATACAAGATAAATCCTGCAACATACGCTACTTCTTAAAGATTAGTTTCATAAAACAATATGATCACAAAGCAAGAAAACATTAAACGTAGAGAATAAACATCACCAGTGAATACACGCAAGAATCCTATAAAAGAGCCTCCTTTTATTAATGGAAGATCTCTTCAAAATTGTTACAGTCTGATAGCGTCAGGGTGTAAATATAAACAACCCCCAATACTTCGAAAGGTGAAGTATTTATAATTCAAATTACAAACGTTCCTGTCATAACTGATCAGGATGTGCTCATTCTATTTTTAGTCTAACTAATTTAACTAATCAAAACTGCTTTATGACTTGGTAAAACTGCATGCAGAATTTCTGGGGTAAGCCGTTGGCGAGGTTCCTTCGCAACCTCTTTTGACTAGACAGGTGACTGGACCTGGACAACTCATCTGCTAATCTAGCAGACCACAGAGTTCTTCCCATCTGAGGTGACTAGGCACCGTGACTTTGAGCAATCTCTGATACACTTCATCCATTTCAGTATATTTGGCAAATGTGGGCTTAGTGAGGAATATGTATCGAATCTCGTGTTGGATACAGATGTCCAACTGAAGAGCATCCAGGAATGATTTGTCGATGATACTCCCTTGTATGCCAGAAAACTTTGAACTATCCTTAGATACTTTGGACAATCTCTTTTTGTAATCAGGGAGTGTCATCAGTTTATCATTAATAACCTTCAAACCGGGGAGACCCTTCTTTTGGAGAGCTTCGATCTTGCTGAAGAATATTTGTACCCCTTGATCCATGACCTGCACCTTTTCTTCCAGCTGAAGCATTAGAATTCTCTTGGTCAAAACCCTTTTGACCTCCAAGATGGTCTCTGTTCTGTCCTCTATCTTCATCTCTTCTAGCTCTTCTTTGGTATTGGAATTTAGGATTTTGATTATATCATTTGCCTGAGTTGGTCTATCTCCCAAATCTACTCTGATCTTTTCAATGGCTTGTTTTCTCCTCTGGACCAACTCATTCTACTCAAACATGATTTGGATCATGGGCCAGATTTCATTTATGGACTTTGTGATGTCTTTCCATACATTTTCTTTGACTTCAGCCAAAGTCTTCCCTGCCACTGTTTCCTTTTGGAGCTGCTGCAGTTCTTTCTTGAGTTGCTCAGTTACCTTCCTTTCTTTGGATAGGCTGGTTTGGAAAGAAGTTTTGAGTTCCTGGAGGTTCTCAACTTCCTTCTTCATCCCACTGATTTCCGTCCCTTGCAGGTTCATTTTCTCCATGGATTTGGTGAGATCAGCGGTCCCTTCCTGTGGTGTCACTAGTGTTGCAGATGGGATTGTTATTACTGTTGCTGTGCTTGTCCCTGAGATTGGGATAGCAGTCAATGGAATGACTTCCATAGACTTCAGCTTCTCTTTCTCCTTTAGCAGTTTCTCCATCTCTTCTTCCATCTCTTTGAGCTGGGCATTCTGCTCCATGAGCAGCTTAAGAATTTCGTCCTTCTCGCCTTCTTTCTCTGCTATCTCCTTCGCCTGTGAGTCTTCTGTAGGGGGAAGTTTTAGTTGTTTCCTCAAGGAGGCGATGTCTGCATTTTTCTTCGTTATCATCTCTTCTGCAACTTTGACGTTCGCGGGATCATAACTGATCTTGAAGACCAGCTCCTCCAAAGTCTTAATTATGTTGTCCTTTGCAAAGGACGATATTTTTTCCATCTTGAGCTGCATTTGAGAATTATTGAGTGACACCTGAAATTTGGCTGCTGAAGTAGAAGCATGTACCCATGTATGGAAAACCATCTCACCTGTCTGTTTGTGCAGGTCCATCTGATCTGCTGGGTGCACGTCCTTTGCCTAGAATTCGAAGGTGGCCCTCTTATAGTCCGAGATCACCTTCGGATCCAGAACCTGCGCTTGGAGGAAGGCCATGTGCATCCTGCCCTTCTCTATGTCGAATGTGGAAAGTAGTCTATGCTGTGCAGTCGACGTTTGTTTCTGAAACTGAGCATAAGTATTGTTGGTAAGGGTTTGAGTCTTCTTCTTGATCATCTCTTACTTCTTGAAGATGCTCAATTTGGGCCCAGTCTTGCCTGGCTGATTATTCAGGGGAGAGTCTGTGGATTTATTTGGTACTATTGGGGTGATGCCCTGATAAAGGCTCGAACAAAATGGTGGAATGACCGGCTTGATTACTGTGGTAGTTACTGTGGTAGGCGGGGCTTCTTGTTCTACTGTCATGCCAGGTGTTGAAACTATCTTTGGCCTCTTGGTGTGCATCTGGAATTATTCTGATGATACCTCTGTTACAGGTGGAGATGACTCTTGTCAAGGCCTTTTTTCCTTGGGGACCTGAGGCATGGTAGTTGGTTGCACAGTTGTTGGGAGAACCTGATGTTCCACTTCAACCTGTTGTTCCACTTCAACCAAGGTGTCAGGGACCCACAGTGTCTAAATGGCAAATTTTTCGATCTCGGGCTTGGACTCATGAACATACGGGATGTTTTTATTTTTTACCCGCATTTCTGAAATGATCCCGCATGGATCATAGTGCCATGGGAAACTCATAAAGAATTTCATTTCTTTCAACATTTTTTCAGCTTCTTCCCCGGCGCCTCAACTATTTCAAATGAAAGAGCCAATCTGCCCCTTGATTCTCAATTGTTGTTTTTTCTTCAGGGAAACAAAATGAATGTCATCTGAATTCATAATTTTCCTTATATACTCTAACGCAAATATTATTACCGGCACATATTGGGGTAGCTTGTAAGGTGCCAATTCACACCCAAAAACTCTGATCTCGGTATGGCTTTGATACAGGTACCAGTCTCCTGTCTTTGCGTTGTCCGAGAGATGTAGTATTCTCTGGACCTCGTCGTTTATTCGTGGCTTGGGCCTGCCACTCAACATGCTTACCACAGGGTGGTAGAAAAGATCAATAAATGCCTTGAAGCTATAATCTGTGGAATTGCACTTCAACAAAGAAGTCAACGTTGTGACTGGCTGAGGCCTTCCATCTGCGTCCATTTTCTGCATAGAAAAATTGAACTTATCTGCTTGATAGAAACAAACATGTAGGCCAATATAGAAGAATATATGAACATGCCTTCCATGACAAAATTCATGAACTGTTTGTGAATATTGTTGGCCAAGAAGGTACTGAAATCGAATTGTGTGGTGGGTTTTTCATCAGTGGAGAAAATGGATAGAAAACCTAGAATGGGCTCATCTACCCACTGGTCTGAATAGTACCCTGATAGAGCGCAAAGAGAGGAAATGATCTGGTTTCCCTTGGTGGAGAACATGGATGATGGGTAAGGTGGGTTGGTGGAAGGGATTTGAGCGGAGGTGGGGAAGAACAACTCGAAAATTTGAGCTCTCTGGGGAAAGGTCATCTTTTGATACAACTCTGTAAGGATTTCTAGGTTGAAAGGAGAAACAGAATCAGCATGAGGAATTTGCATCATTTGGTCAATGTATTTGGGAGTGATGAAGAAGAGGATGTCTCCAGATGAAGAGACGATGTCCCTCTGGTCGGGAATATAATGAGCTTGTCATTTGAGGGTGAATTCGGGAAAATGGTGTATCTAGGGAAAACGGTACAGGGACAAATTGGACTCCCAGAGTCCAATTTCATCACTCTGGTCCAGGAACACCTGCCGGAGCCATGACTGGAGGTCTGAAAAATCAAAGTCGCAAAGGGTATCCACGATCAATCTGTCTTTATCGACCAATGGGATTTTTTCCAGGTCGTCAGGAGGAGGAAGAAAAGGATTTTCTTCTCCTTCTGCTGGTCTTGTCTTTGGCACCATCTCTGCAACAGTACCTACAATAAACAATATGTTAGTGGGGTAGACTGGCTGTGGATGAAGGCGACGGGAAAGAAATGGAGGAATAAGAGGTAAGTTTTCTGGCGCGATGGAAAAATAATGAATGAATGGGAATAACGGTAGTTTTATTCAAAACTGGGGTCGATTGGACGCGGGAGACAGGTCAGCAGGATAACAGGTATGTTATCCTGTAATAAATATACAACGGGCCACTTGGGATGAGGTGGCAGGTGACGGTGGCCAAAGCATACAGACATGTGACGTGGAGGCTAGTGATTGGAGGTAAAAGTTACAATAAGGGGTTGTTCATGAGTGAAAAGGGTTAGGTACTGACAACAGGGATTGACAACAGTTATGTGATGAGACACACTCGGGAGCAAGTGGAACAAGTGGGAGATGGCGTCCATGAATGACGAGGGTTGTCAGATGGCAGAAGGGGATAGGACCTTTGGACCAATAGAATAACGCCACGTATGTCAAGGGGCCCGCCAGAGAAAAGTAACAATTTCGGACCCCCCCCCTTTGGTTAAAAGAAGAACATCAGGGGGGGTCCGAAAACCTTTTTAGACCGTTGATCTGCATGCCCATTTGCAGGCCGCAAATCTTAGCATGCTCTTTAATACTCATTCCGGACCCCCCCCTTCCATTAAAGGCAGAACGGATGGGGGGGTCTAGAATCCATTGTTTACCGTTGATTTGAGCGCCCTTCCCTGGGCCGTCCAGATGTGCGCTAATGTTATTACCGATTCCGGACCCCCCCCCAAGTTAAAAGCAAAACGGTCGGGGGAGTCCAGAATGCTCTGTGCACCATATATCTAGGCGCCATGATCTGGATCATTGAAAAGTGCATGGGGCATACACCAGTAGTGGAGAAAAAATGTGTTGGGAAACTTAGGATAAGTGCATTTTATGGGTTTTTTCCAATCTTTTCACATAGATACCACCAAGGGGACTTTGTCTAAACTATTCTTAGGCAATGGTGACATGGTGTAGCATTTTCATCAATTTGTTTTCATGGGTGGTGAAGCAAATGAAGCAACTAAACTACATGCTAACCTATCTTCCTAGGACAATTAACCCAGATTAAACTGTTGGGTTAAGAAATTACTCTACCTAAGGGCTATCTGACCAAGATTAAACAGTCTGGTCAAATTTATTCACTAATCTAACCTAAGGGCTATCTGACCAGGATTAGACA
>WSFP011500846.1:0-13880 GCA_009831015.1 Picea engelmannii | reverse complement strand
TGAAAACAAGATATGTACAAGAAATAAGAAGAGTTTTTTTACCTTTAGAAGAAGAAGTCTCTTCCATCCTACTTAGTCTTCTTTGTAGGTTCCTTTCCTTCGACAATTGATGCTTCGTGTTTCTTCCTCCTTTTCTTTAGCTCGAGACAATGAGTCTCGTAGTGGCCATACTTTCGACAGTTGAAGCATTGTACTTTTGAAATGTCTTTCTCTTGATTTGGCTTCCTCCTTGAACCAAACTTCCTTTTGTTCTTGAAGTTCTTGAATCTTGCTGTGAAGGCTTGATCATCGTACTTCTTTTGGAGTTTCTCTTTTTCACTGATCCTTGATTCTTCTTGATCACATCAAGTCCAAAGTTCTTCAAATGTTGGATACTCCTTCCTTGTGTTCATGCTTACGACAAATGCATCCCACGTCTTGGGAAGACCATTGCGTACTATGTTTACCAATTCCTTCTCTGAGATGAACTCTTCAATAGCTTGTAGTTGATCTCTTAACTGAGATATTCTCACAAAATATGATGTTATGATGTCCTCATCATTCATCTTCATGTCACGGAGATCATTCCTCAGAATCATAACTTGTCCAATGTTTCTTACTGAGAAGAGATTTGTTAGGGCATCGTACATCTTCTTCGATGAGTCAAGATGTGAGATGTAGGGTATCAAGTGGTCTTTTATAGATTCCACTATGATACTCATAGCATTGATATCACTGTCTTTGAACTTCTCCATAGCTGCAACAATCTACGATTCCTTCTCTTTTCCTTCTTCAAACTCTGGCTTCACGATCTTTCCTTTCACAATATCCAACACTTTATTCTTGGAAAGGATGAGGTCAATCCTTGTCTTCCATGCTATGAAGTTAGAGGCTCCATCTAACTTGTTCTCTAACTTCATAAAATAAGTCATGGCTGCTTTGACTTGGTCAAACCCTAAATTTGACCAAAAGCTCAAACTTCACGTATTGGCTTTTTGAGAGTACCAGGAGATGCGCTAGGCTAGGGCGCACTGATCTATCCAGAGATTAGGTCAATCCCTTCACTTAAGGTACCTCAACAAGAGAATTAGGGTTTCTGCAACTGCTCTTGCTAGTAACCCTAGCGACAATGTCTTGGAAGCTGCTTCTGCTAGTAACCCTAACAATAGTTCCTCAGCGAGCTCAATATCCTAGCGACTATGTTTCCTTCCAGTGTTTAAACTGAATGAAGGAGGTGTGGTCCCATAAACTATTAGAATATGAAATATGTGTGCTCATTTTACCATTGAAAATACCCTTGTCACCCAATCATAGGCCGAAGCCACCCTCCAAGCACCTTAACCTTGACAGATAATCACCCAGGAAGCAAACCCTAGGCTAGATAGCCAAACAAAGGGTAGCGCAGCTTTCCCCAAGGATAGCGCATCACAAAGAGCTGATCAGATTTTCCAAACCCTAGCTAAGATATAGTCCAAGTGTAACTGCTAGCTGCAGCAGCTGCAATGACAACTTTCCTCCAAACCTACGCAGAAACTGGGCAACTGCAGTGCGCACAAGACTGGGCACTGCAATTCTGAGACTGCCTGCCAGAATGAGAACTAGCCTCCTATATTTATACTAATTCTGGCTAACTACTAGGGCCAACTTCTCATTCTGGGTATCTATCTGTTCAGTATATAATATTATTTCTGGTCGACTTCTTCTCGTGGAGGATAATAACCTAATATAAATTATCTTCTTGAGCCGACAAGTCTTCTAGGGTTATTAGCCAACTCATTAGGGTTTCTTCTTGCTTCCCAGAGTATTCTATCTTTTTCAGGTTTACACGTGGAGGTAAATACCTCCCACAACTACCATAATATCAACATACAGGTCCACACATTTCAATCTCCTCAACTTGGTGTATAAGGTAGTGTTCTCGTGCATTGAAAAATGTCGGAGGTAGGTACTTTTGCATTTCACACATTAGGCGAGGAAGTTCTCTCCTCCAATACTTTATATATTCTTTATGGACTTCTTTAAATGACAACCACCTACACATGATGCAAGCAAATTGCAAGTAAAACACATGTGAACAAGTTATGTAACACATATTTTTCATAGAAATCGTTACTTACCTCATGTATTTTCCAAGATAATATATAACTTGTTTTATGTTGTTTTTAAAGTTGTCTGAAAGATATAGAGGTTTAACATACTGTAACAAAAAAATAATCATTATAAACATTAGAGGTAGAACATACTATAACAAAAAAGTAAACAAAAAAAATACCAAAAATATGTATACCAATATAGAAATATAACAAAATAATTACCTTAATGAAGGTATGTGAGTCATGAGTTTTTACCCCACCAAATTCACCTTTCTTCATTAAGATATTATTTATGTTTGAAGAAAATCTTGTGGGAAATTTAATTTTCTTAATGACCTATTTTACAACATTGCTTTGTTGCTCTGTAATAACCACATAAGACTATCTCAATGTCCATCACGATTTGAACTAATCACATTTTTCATTGCATGATTGGCTTCTTGAATGTCACTACAAATTTTCCAGTTTTTCTTTGTCACTCCTTCCATCTAAGATTCTCCATAATGTTTATGTTACATTCTTCATGATATGCATTGTATCAAACAAATAAACTATTTGTAGGTCCTCATAGTAGGGAAACCTACTGAATTATATAGGGTATGTTTTCATTTCTCACGGAAGCCCATTAATTCCTTGACAACATTTATGAAAAAAAATGAGATTACAACAATAATTGTTAGATATAGTAAATAAAATTCAATAGAAATTAAAATTGTAAAACAATGATATGTATGGTACATAGACTAATTTCTTACCTTGATTATTTGTATTATATTCCAACTTCCATAGGTGAGGTGTCATTCTTCATGGTTTTATTCCAATCTCTTCTTTCAAATTGAAAAGATATTTTTTTGTAGTTTGATATCTATGGTTCTTAGGGAGGAAGTTCCTATACTCATCAAACACCTCCTTTCCTAAACATCTTGAACAACGAGATTTCATTCTAGGACCACATACCGGACATGCAAAATTACCCTTTGTTTGAAGGCATACAACATATGGATTGATGTCAATATCAATTATATACCAAGGAATTATTTAAAAAAAAATGCATGACATTTTCAAAAAATTATATACTATTAAAGTGTAGTAGTACATTACATACCACAAAAATGTGTTATCCCTATTGCATCATGAATTGTCCATGTAAGTATATCATGGAATTGAAATTTATTTTGGCATATTGGTCTAGAGATGTCATACATAGTGATAATAGGACATAACTTTAGTATCTCATTGATAAGAGTCTCAATATATACATTCATATATTTAACTTGGTACTTATCTAATTGATTGAAAATACACATAATTACTACTTTGTATATATGTATATATAAGAAATTATGCAACGAACAAGACAAATGAAATGTTGTGTTCAAAAAACTATTGTAAGCAAATACCTGGAACAATCATTGCTAACATTTTGTGCTCCCTCTTTATTGACATCCAAAGAGGAATGTTCTTCTTTAAAAACTGGTCATCTTTCTTTGATGTTCCTAAATGCAGAACCATATACAGGAATTCAAAGAACACCATCTTCACTTATGTTCAGTGCATGGTAATACATAAATTATGCTATGCTTTGGCACCTGAATAGTCATTGCAAACGTTGAATTATGGGAATATGATGAAGAACCTTGCAAGGCACATGTTGTGTTACTTGATCGGTTTGATATATACTGATTTGAAATTGCGGGCATTTTTTTTCCAATGCATATTGTCCATAATATATAATATGATCATTAGGACATGCATCAATAACTTGGTACTCAATTCTAATATCTTTCATAATGGCAGATAATTCTATGTACGTGCGAGGTAAAGTATTTGATGATGGTAGGAGAAATTTTCCTAACAATCAACAATGCAAAATATAACTAGTTAATGTAAATAATATTAATATTAAATATTGCATCCTTAATTTACACATTAATTAATAACACTAATAATAGATTAAAAAAACAAAACTAGACCTTTTATGTATATGCAACAAATTATATTACATACCTTAGGATTTGAGTGAGACAAGTGTTTGACAAACCATTCAATACCTTCAAGTTCACCACCAAAAACATAGCAGAGATAATATTTTTTCTCGATCCTTCGTAAAGAGGTTGTTGTGACTTCTCAATCAGAGGTACATCATGAATATCATCAAAATTGTCATCCATTGGAGCAAAGGTGTCATGGATCAATCTATTTATACCATCATTCTCAACTGTACTATTATCAGTGTCATCTTCTTCCATAGGACTAACTTGATCTCCAATATTCGCTCCATATTCCTCATTGTGTACAACATGATTTCTACTACTACTTGGCACATTCCCAAGATCGCACTTAGGACAACCTTTATTTATAATTACAATCAATCAAATGATATTAGTGTATGTAATGAATATTGAAAGGATAGAAAGTTGTACGAATAAAATCAATACAAAAACATATAATGAGTAATAACTTACCAAGGGACAATATTCATACCCCCCTTCAATGTGTCCAAATTGTCTACAATTCATTTCAGTTGTTGTTATTAAAAGTATTCTTCTATTGAATAACATGGATTGATTGCAAGGGAAATGACATTTCCTATCACCCTTTTCTTCCAATGTCACAAATAACCTTTGAAGCGTCCTATCATTTTCCTTTGGAGTAATGTTTTATGGCATTGTAATTAATTGTTACAACAAAATCCAATGAAGAAATATAAGTACAATATACAAATATATTCTACCAATTTCACACATGTAAATGCATTTCTATAGGCTAAACAACATAATACACATAATAGAGAGGAAGAGCAACTATGACCCCATGTGTGAGGAATTAAAGGAAAATGAAACAATTTTATGGTTTCCATTTCGTTAAATAGTTGGGAAATATCCTTCCAATATTTATAAACATTTTTGTTAAATGGTTGGCATGCATCCTCCAACCTTTCGCACTGGGTCAAAATCCAATATAGTTGAAATCAAGGAAAGGGAAAAGACTTGAGATATCACCCTAGTATATAGTCTTTAGGGTTTACAACATATCCACAATCTTGTAATTTGTAACATGTAAATTACCAACAACATGCATGGATTTTTCTTGGTAGGGTGTGCATTTTTCATCATGCCTTGTTTTCATGCTTTGTTATGCATTTTTCACTTTATGCATTTGTTTGCATTTACAAGGATTTTTTTAGCCTCTATGCATAGAAGAGGGTTTTTGGTTTGAAAATTAATAATTAAATGTATTAAAATATATAAAATTCTAAAATACAAACTCCACAATTTGAATCACTCAATTTGGAGGTCATATGAGTCTTGGACGTGTATTTTATAGAAAGACAGTTTTACCCTCCATTTTATAACTAAATTTGGAGCTATATAGAAGCATGTGCATGCATTTCCATTAGGTCACTTTCTACTATTTTGGTCTTTCAATTTACAAAGCAATTTTTTCCTCTTTTACATAGCAACCACATTTATGTTTGAAAATGAAAATAAAAATATGTACGCAGGTGTAAATTATTTAATACACCCTCAACAACTTGAATCACTCAAATTGGATGTGTTTTAAGACCTAGGCGTGCATTTTTGTGAAGCATGACATACTAACTTACCAAGGGATGATATTCATATAATGAGTACTAACTGACCAAGGGACGATATTCGTACCCCCCTTCAACATGTCCAAATTGTATACAATTCATTTCAGTTGTTGTTATTAAAAGTAGTATTCTATTGAATCCCATGCATTGATTGCAAGGGAAATGGCAATTCTATCACCCTTTTCTTCCAATGTCACAAATAAACTTTGAAGCATCCTATCATTTTCCTCTGGAGTATTGTTATATGGCATTGTAATTAACTGTTACAACAAAATCCAATGAAGCAATATAAGTACAATATACAAGTATATTCTACCAATTTCACACATGTAAATGCATTTCTATAGGCTAAACAACGTATTACACATAATAGAGAGGAAGAGAAACTATGACCCCATGTGAGAGGAATTAAAGGAAGGGGAAACAATTTTATGGTTTTCATTTCGTCAAATAGTTGGGAAACATCCTTCCAATATTTGTAAACATTTTTGTTAAATGGTTGGCATGCTTCCTCCAACCTTTCACACTGGGTCAAAATCCAATATTGTTGAAATCAAGGAAAGGGAAAAAACTTGAGATATCACCCTAGGATATTGTCTTTAGGGTTCACAACATATCCACAATCTGTAATTTGTAACATGTAAATTACCAACAACATGCATAGATTTTTCTTGGTAGGGCGTACATTTTTCATCATGCCCTGATTTCATTCTTTGTTATGAATTTTTCCCTTTATGCATTTGTTTGCAGTTACAAGGAAGTTTTTAGCCTCTGTGCATAGAAGAGGGTTTGTGGTTTTAAAATGAAGAACTAAATGTATTAAAATGTATAAAATTCTAAAATACAAACTCCACAATTTGAATCACTCAATTTGAAGGTCATATGAGTCTTGGGCGTGTATTTTTATAGAAAGACAGTTTTACCCTCCATTTTATAACTAAATTTGGAGCTATATAGAAGCATGGACACACATTTCCATTAGGTCACTTTCTATTGTTTTGGTCTTTCAATTTACAAGGCAGTTTTTTCCTCTTTTACATAGCAACCATATTTATGTTTGAAAATGAAAATAAAAATATGTACGGAGGTGTAAATTATTTAATACACCCTCAACAACTTGAATCACTCAAATTTTAGGTGTTTAAGACCTAGGCGTGCATTTTTGTGAAGCATGGAGTGCATTTTATACAAGGGAATAAATTAAATTTTAAAAGAAAAAACATGTATTTCTTATGTGTGAGAGTACATTTTAAGATGTGGAGACTATACCAAGCTTGAATTAGAGTTTTATGCAACAAGAAAAACCCAATTAATGCTTCCATTATTTTCCAAATGGTTGGCATGAAAAATCAGTAATGGAAACAATGAGGATTGGATGGGTGGGAAATTGTAACATACCCATCATAAAATAAGGCATAAAATATTGTATGCCTTCGGCTTGCATTTTAAATTTGTAAAATCAGTAGGGAAAAGGGTTTTAAGTTTCAAATTGCACAAACAAAGGTATAGAAAGATGTAGTACTTTTCTACAACCCTGTAACTTGTAATATTTCCTATAATATTGACCTCTTTATTATATTGCAGAAATTAGAGTTGAGTTTTATTCCATTTTGTATGCATAATTGGTTAGTTAGAAGTCATTAACCTTGATTTCTCTCATAACCCACCATCCTCTGATTTATCGAAAGGTCATGAATATATGTGAATATAAATCATCCTTATTGGAGTAAAAATGCACTCCTAATTGTACAAACATGTTAAAAATATTTTAATAATCAATTTACAACTTAAATATTAAATTATGGAGGATTATCCAACTTTGGGCATGCACTTTCCTATATCCAAATTTAACAAATTGGCTCTTTGGTTTTACAAGGCAATTTTTATCCCTTATGCACATCAGGTAGTTTTTTGTCTGGAACTGCCAATATAAGACTATTTCAAGGTGTAATATTCACAAATTACAACTTCTTCAAGTTACTCAATTTGGGTCAAAATTAAGGCAAGGTGTGCATTTTACTCTAAGGCAGTTTTGACTTCATATTTACATGAAATCCCAAATCTAGGTGCCTGAAATCAACCTCTTTTGTTCTAAAATTTCGCATTAGATGACATATGAAAATAAAAAATATGGATATATACATCGTACAACTTATAAAACAATTTTATCTTCTAAATGGAAGCTTGGGCGTACATTTTAATTTCGTCACTTAGTACAGTTTTGACCTTCTAATTTACAAGGAAAACTTTGCCTCTTTTGCATAACAATTGTTTTTAAAATTGCAATTACAAAATTAAAAACATGATCAGGTCTAATATGATAAACCACACCCCCAACAACTTACACAACTCAAATCTATAGTATAATAAAACCTTGACTTACTTTTTACAAACAAGTTGTGCATTTTTAGGGTTTTACTAGGCATATGTTGCCTATTTTTGCACAAAAAAGTCTTTAATTACTACAAACAAAATTCTAGGTATATAGGCTTATGAAAAATGACTTAGAAACTTGTTTACTATTTGAACCACTCAAATTGAATGATTTTTCAGACCTGGGGGTGCATTTTAGTGTAGCCTAGCATGCAATTTGCACCAAGGTTAAAATTTCCCTCTTTGTCCTACAAAACAAATTAATTTTGGTATTTTTCTACAACAAAGGGTTTTAAGTTTCCAATTGCACAAAAAAAAGCATAGATATATGTACAAAATTTTTAATGATCCCCACATACCTTCCTCTAGCATCAATGAATTTAAACTTCCAACCCCCAAGCAATCTGCTTAGATAGCTAACTATTTTATCCCCATTTGACATTGTCTCTTATAAGAGGAGGATGTCAAGTTTATTCACATCAATAACCCTTTTCAAGGCTCATTTTTTGAAGGGGGTGATTGAGCCCCGAGAATTAAATGCTAGATAGATCCTAAAGAGCCCTTAGTAGGGGCATTGTCCACGCTAAGAAACCCTTCCATTGTCAACTATTTACCAAACATAACCTCATTCATAGATATGTTTTTGAGCGAAATAAATGGACTTATTGTGTCTTCTTGGCACCCTAGTACCCCTTCCATAGTTTGGAACTAACCCCCCTTCAATTCCCCCCTCTTAGCCATACCTTTTGATTTTCCTGTTGGTAGATTCATATATATTATAAATATGCATTAAAGATCTCTTAAAGATTGTACAAAAAAACTAAAGATCACAAAAAAAATCATATATAAGAAAAGTATGAGTCAAAATGGTACTGATCGTCCATAAAAACGTCATAACAGTAGGAACTTTACATGATATACATCACAGTTATAGTCTCCCTTACAAAATTGGTCGACAAATTGAAATACATATGCCACACCTTTGTTCTCTCTGAATATTCCTCCAACTATGTATGATCTGACAAGCATCTTCCTTACTATCACTCTACTTACAACCTTTATATCACTAGATTCTAACAAAAAAATCCAAAATGTAGAATGTTTTGAGAACACCGATATATTTATATGATCCGCATGTGGACAACCTCGATCCATACGACTGTTACATAATCCGATCATAATTAGATTTACATTTATTTATATGTCCTCGAGTTAGTTGTTATAGTTCATGGTTTTAGAAACATGCCTTTGGGATCTGCATTTGACGATGGGGTGCACGTGGCCCTTGTGGTGACCATCAAATAGGATTTAGAATGCTAACAATAATTGAACTCCACTGAAATGTCGACGAACGTCAGGGCACCAAGAAAAAAAATAATGAAATTTTGATAATTATTTAGTAATGTCCGACGGTATGGTCGATTTTATCTGTACCATTGGAAATCCTTGTTGGAATTCAACACCATATGTATTAGTGGTGGGATGCATGAATTTGAAATTATGAAATCAATGCAGAGATGCATTGAATAGGTATGCATGAATAAGTTATAAAAGTGTGCAAGTGGTGTGTGTGTGTGTGTATTGCACAGAAATGAATATGCTAATAGTGGAAATGATGTGGCTCTTGAAGTTGAGAACATTTTGGGAGCTATTAGATATTGCAACAAGAAAGTTGTAGGTTAAGATAATTACACAATGATGGATTACAAAAAAGCTCTATCATGGGAACATCGTAATGGAAATATTAATGGCTAGAAGAAATAAAATATTGGATAATAATACAAGTCTAGAGAATGATGCGTTCATAGTTGGATTAATGGAAGTGATTGAATTGTTGCTATAAACAATTCTGAGATCACTTTGTGAATTTTTGTATTTGTTGCCATAAAAATATATATATTTATGCATGAGAAATTGACAATTTGTTTGGATGTGTGAAGATTGGGATTGGAGGAAGAATGGTCTTGGGTATGGCAATAATATAAGTCCAGAAGGAAGGCCAGAACATGTTGATTGTAAAAGATCCAAAATTCTATGAGAAGGAAGTCTCATACTTGTGGATCTGTGTTCCTATCTGGAACATATCTGAAAATGGATAAGTGAAACTCAAAATCTGTAAAAAATAGATTTAAAATATTTTTTTATTAAATTTGATGATAATATCTCACGGTTATTGTATGCATGTGATATAGGTGAGATGACAGATCTATCCTGAAGGGAAAAATGATGGTCACCGAGATGGAAAACATGGAAAGGGACATTTTTGTGACACAAAGACCTTGTATGCCATGATCGTCGTTGAGATGAGATATGCTATGTTAGAGAAAGTTGGAGGGATGCCTTGGTTGTAAGAATATGTAAGTCTACGTACTCTTCTTGTGAGAGGAAGCGTTGAAAAATGATGGATCACTCGAGGGACTATGTAATAGAGAAGGGGATGCTTGAGCCTAGAGGGTGAGCGACTTCAAGGATGAGGAGACTTGGATGATTCATATTACATGCTAGTTGGGATCATGAACATAATGGGTATGTCAAGGAAAACAATGATTCGAGAAAATGTGGTAGCCATATGGATGAAAATCCATGAATTGCATAGGCATATTATTGAAATTATGAGATTCTAGGAGAGGACTAGATCAAGGAGAGGAGGACTGATATCTATTGTTGCAAGAGCCAAACATCATGAGCAAGAAGCTCGGGCTTGGGAACTTTTGTTTCCATGTATAAAATAGATTTGAGAAATTTGTAATTGCAAATTTGTTAGGATATGCTATCAATTTGTTTGACTAACTGTAAATTGAGAAAGTTGGAGGAAGAATGGCCTTGGATATGGTAGGGATGTAATCCCATGAGGAAGACCGATTTCAACTTCTGCAAGATCCAAATGAATTATGAGCATGAAGCTCATGCTTGGGAAATTATGTTTTCTCATATAAAACAGATTGGAAATTGATAATTGAAAATTGTTATGATGATATCTCATGATGAATGTATGTGCGCAATACATATGAGATGTTGACTATTGAAACTAGAACCTCGAGTAGAAGAGAACCAAAAGAAGATCTATCTCAAGGACAAGGGAATGGAAGAAATAAATTCCAGTGGACTTGTTGTAGTTGAAGTTAATGTAGTTGCAACTCTGAGACTTCCTAACCGAGTGCACTGGAGCCCTAAAGAGAGGTGGTACAACATAAGGGACTGCAGAGCAGAGAAGGGGGTACACTCCTTGGGTTGTGTGGGATGATGGGGAATGATATCTTATTGGTTGGAAGTGCTACCAAAAATATAAATTGTGAGATCATTATGCATGGTTTTGGTTGGAGTGCCAATGTATGCATGTTTTTAGGTCAGACTGCTTATGTATATGAGCATTGGTTGGACTGCTTGTGTGGATCAAAGATTGGATAGACTATTTTTGTAATATTAAGAACATCGGCATGGTTTTGTGCACTGAGGGTAGTGCAAAAATAAGGGGAGGGGGATGCAACACCCCTGGTTATAATCCGTATGAACTAGAATGTATTTATGTATATGTGACTTAGGCTGGTGAGTTACTATGTCGAAAGGTCAGGGTTTCTAGAAATGTAATACTTCATATATATTAATAAAATACATTGTTGGTTGCAAGACGAACAAGGACAAGATTGATATGGGGCTATGATTCCATGAGACATGGGGGGATGAGGGGCAACTCCTTGTATGAATCGTTTATTACCCACATTTGGGTGAGAGGATACATGAGTCTCTTGAGGAGACCACATTGTCTCTTGGGTTGTGTGAGTCTCTTAGGGAACCATGTCCTTGCTATTTAAACCCTACCTTGGGTTGTTTGGGTGTTGCAAATTCATCGGTAGTTCACTCCTTGATTCATTTTTGTTGTTCCTTGTTGGGTTTCATTTTTGTTTCTCAATCATTTTGGTTCCACATTCACTTATACCCATTCGTGTGATGGGGATGGCATGGAAACACATGAATGGAGGAGAGCCATTGCTAGATGGTTTTAATAAATTATTGATTATTCAGGAATGAATTCTTGAGTACTTGGATGCATTGGCATGTAGAGTCTGATTGTTCACAACTTAGAATACTTGGATTTTTCCAGCATTGTGATTCTTGACTAGTAGCACTAGAGCCCTGGAAGAGAAATGGAACAACCTGAGAGATTTCATTTCAAATAAAGGGGTTCATTTCTTTGGTTTGTGCAGGATGAAGGGGAAGAGAGATGAAAAACTAGGAGTGTTGTGGGGTTGGGAAAATCTAAGATCTTGATAGCTAACTATTGTGTGTTTAGAATTGACCAAGGACCCATCCTTGTGGATTCATAACCATGGCTCAGGGGTGACCTACTATTGATATTTGTAACAACAATGTCTATGTTTGGGTGGAACGTCCTTGGTATGTAGTTAGTTGATGAATGTTTACATGAAAAGACAAGTGCTCTCTGTGTTTTCTGTATAATGTATATTCTATTGTGTATTTATTTATCTCTAAGATGTATTTCTGTAGTGTCCCCAAGGCCGAGCCCCGATGTAAGCTATGATCTCAAAGAGGTTGTAAATATGTGTTATAGGCTGGTGAGCCAAGTTTTGTATAAGCTGGAAGGCTTATGTGTTTGTTAGGCCAGGAAGCCTAAGTGTTTGAAGGCCAGGAGCCTGCTGTTGTACTGTATGTATGCAGAATGATTAATAAAATATAAACATCGCCAGGTGCAGACCGACCACGATGAATGAGTGAAGGGGGACTGAGAGTCCACAGAGTGGGCAAGGAACTAGGGGCTGGAAGGTGGGAAAGGGGCTGAGTGATGAGCCTAGGGGCTTAAGCCTGGGAAATAATATTTTAATATTATTTCTAAAAGAGCCATGTGCATATCATTTTATCCTAAGTTCCTGGCAAGGGAGGGAACGTGCAAGGGAATGCACGCTATGGAATGCATGCAGTTCCCAGGGTGACAAGTGTCAACCCTGGTGCATGCAAATATAAGCGCCGAGCTGAACTGTGGGAGGGGAGCTTCTCCATTTTGACCCGAACCTCTGAGCGTGGAACCGGTACGACCTCTTCCAGAATACCCTGGTTCATCTCTGAAAGCCGTAAAGCCTGTGTTTGTCCTGAAGAATCCGGGTACACCCCTATCCAGTGAGCGTGGATTCTGTGTCTGTCTCTGAGAAATCCTGTGTGCGCATTCCCTAAACAGGAAGCCTGTGTTGGACTCAAGTGGAAGGATCCTTGGTTGTTCGGGAAAAGCTGAGTTAGCCTGTGCGTGGAGCCTTTGTTCCGAAATCATGTCCGTGAGATCATCCGATGACTGTTGAACTGTTTTGGGAAGCCTTGGTCTGTGTTTTCCATGGGTTGTTGTGACCACACAGTATTGGACTGCGTAAGGCTTGTTGGCCTGTGAGCGACTCCTCCAGGTGAGAGAGTGCGAAGAGGGAGAAGAGAACTCCTAGAAGGAACCCTATAGCTGCCATAGAGCCCGGAGACTTCCGGTCCGGTCTGTTCCTGTAACCCAAGGTAAGGGGGACTGGCGGCCGAAGGACTGTCTAGGTGACATAGAAGGTGCACTCTCCTGGGGTGGAACATGCATGTGGTGAATGAGGGTCTGTGGGCAGTGAGCGTGGGAGATTCCTGGGAGATCTTTCTTCCTGGTGGTTGTGTATGACTGAATTCCCTATAACCTCAGCCTGAGCCTAGGATTCGTTGCCTTGGGGTGGAGCTCGGTCCCATCTCGGGGGTGACCCACTGTTGAGCTGATGAACAGTGTGGTCTAAGGCTGGGAGGTTCGTGGGAGGCCTGCACTTGGTTGGTGAATTCTACAGCTGTTAAAAGATAAGTATCTGAATTAT
>WSFP011500843.1:0-13880 GCA_009831015.1 Picea engelmannii | reverse complement strand
CATCCGATGGTCACAACTCAATCCAAATTAATATGATCACTTGTTGGATCAACCACAATCATCGATATTCAAGCCTATGAGATTTGACGATCTGGACCAATTGCGGGATTGGAACTAGCGAGCTGTTTAATTCTCCTTCCGATCTCCACAATCTATCCCTGCCATTGATTTGGCTTGCAGATCCAACGATCACGATCCTCCAATGGTCCTCAAGCCCATGGTCACTCATATGACTGACGTCCATAATTTTAGATGATCAACATAGTCAATTTCTTGATCGGACGGTTGTTAAGGATTCTCACTCTGATCGAACGACTATTGAGGCTTCTCACTTTGATCTTACACTTTTCTTTCCGAGCTTTGATATCTGCGTTTGCTAACCCTCCTGAGATTTTATCATAGGAACATTGTTGATCCTCTCGTGATCAACAATAATAACAAATTACTTCATACTATTCACTTGTTCTGCTAACTGATATACTATGCATTGCGCTCTTCCTTCTGAGCTTTGATCTTCATTTGCTTCTATACTTCATTTTCCCTTCTTAGCTTTGATATTCATATTGTTCGCTTATTCTACTAACTGATATACTATTGACATCAATGACAATATCATCTATGGTAAATGATAATTCATCGTAACAACAAATCATCACATCGACTATTGACATCAGTGACAATATGTTCAAAATCTCCCCCTTTGTTATTGAGGGAAACCCACTAACTTCATATACAAAACTCCCCCCGTGATGATGCTTTCTTCTTATTAATTTTCTTTGTATGAAGTTTTCCCTCCCCCTTTGACATCAATGAAAAAGGGTTTTTCCTCCTATGGTAAAGCTCTGTATGTTACTGACCAGAATATGAACTTGGGTAACTCTTCCTACAATCATCATTTTCTTGTCAGAACTGAATGACTCCCCCTGTCAATATGCTCTCTCTCTATTTCTTACTACTCTCCCCCTTTGTTTTTGAAAAGGTATCTCTTCCTAACAAGGTTTCTTCCGCTATTAATTTACTAACTTCTTATCTCAGTTGATTGGGATTTTTGTGTTTCAAATGAGTAGTCTTCTTGATACCAATTTTTTGTGGTGATCAAGTCTTTTCAAAACTTAATCTAATTACTTTCTTATTTATTAACCAAAATACTTCCCCTGAGTTTTTACTCACTGTTCTCCCCCTTTGTTTCTAAAATTATATCTTTTTATGACATGGTCTCTCCTCTTGTTATCTCTATAGGATGTCATGCACCTCATTTTGTACATCAGAATGTTGTTTTTGTGGATGTCGTTGTCCTAATGGAGCATTGTGCAATTGTAGCTCATATTTTTCAAACAACCCTTGGATTTTCCCATTGATTCTCATCAAAATCTAACCACATGTATCAATATTTATCCAAGAGGAAACATTGCTATAAAGTTGTTTGAGAAAGTTTATACTATGCTTGTCACATGACTGCAATTCTCTTTGCAACAATTAAGTTCACTCATGTTCACTTATTCTCTCTTTTCTATCTACATCTGTGAGTGTCCTGGTTTCTTGAACTTTGTTCTTTGATCTTCTATTACTGCAACTTCATTTTTTTTCCATGCTTTATTTACTCTTTTTGTCGTATTGTATGAAGCATTTCTCATTGACTGTTTTCATGAGTTCCAACACTTATTGGCTTTGTGGCCATATCCACCACAACTATAGCAGCTCATAGTGTAACAATGTGCAACAATATGTCCAACATGATTACAGTTCCAACATTTTATATTGTTGTTGAACCTACCAACTTATTTTCTTCCATGATGCCTGCAGTCCAAGGATTTATGACCATATTCATTACAAGAAAAATAATAACCATTAAAAACATTTTCATACCTTCTTTGATTCATCCATGAAAGTGTCTCTATTCTAAACTCTCTTTGAGGTATATGAGTAGCTTATGTATGTCTTCTTTGATCTGATCTTCTAAATTTTGTAGTGTTGCTTTTATTTCTTGAACATGAAGAACCTGAGTCATACTTGCTTTCACTTTTTACAAATGAAGGAGTCGTGTCAGACCTGTCTGCATCCTTTACAAATGAAGGACCTATGTCAGAACTATCTTTGTCCCTTACAAATGAAGGACCTGTGTCAGACCTATTTTCACCTTTTACAAATGAAGGACCTGCATCAGGTTTCTTAGGAGTATTGATTTCTTCCTTGTTGTATCTAAGACAAGATTTGTCATTTGGTAATCTTTAACTGTCCAAGATCTCATCTAGGGTCATGGAGCTGCTCAAAAACTTGATTTGGGTGTTTGAATTCTCAACCTTCTTTCTAAGATTCACAACTTCAGCTTCCAGCTTATGACATGATTCTTCCTTTTTGTTTAGCTGGTTCCTCACTACCTCCTCCCTTCTTTTAGCTTCTTCAAGTTGGATTTTAAGATTGACATAACTTTCCCTTATTTATTTTAGATCTGCAAGGATTTTTCTTGGTTCATCATCTTCCTTCTTTTCTTATTTTTCTTGACTAATTTCATTTTCCAGTCTCTCGATCTCCTCTTCCTTTACTTGACTGATTTCATTTTTCAGTCTCTCGATCTCCTCTTTCTTTTCTTTTGTTAGATCAACAACTTTTGTTTTCAATCTTTTGATCTCTTCTTCTTTGTTTTCTAACTGAATATTTTTCTCAGATATGAATTCTTCATTGTCTTTGAGGTTTTCTTTTATTTCTAGGATATGCCTTTGATTGCTAAGCTCATCATCTTCCTTCTTCTTTTCTTTTTCTTGAATGATTCCTTTCTTCAACTTCTCAATCTCCTCTTCTTTTTCTTCCAACTGATTATCCTGCACATATATTATATTTTCATTGTCCTTGAACATTTCCTTTATTTCCAAGATATGGTTTTGACTCTTTTCAAGAAATTCTTTAGTGTAGTCATGAAGATAGCTATAGTCTGAATCATTATGGCCATATCAGTATTGGTAGAGAATCCAATCAACCTTTTGTTTGGCCTTTGTTAGTTCTTCTTCTACTTCTTCCATGAGATAAATGCTAAAAGAACATTCTTTTATTGCATTTGAGTCTTCTTCTTTACTTGTAGGGGATGATTAAATATCAACATTATTGCAATCAAAATATTGTGGAGAGTCTTTACCTTTATTGATGACTGAGTCTTCCTCTTCATCCTTGATAGGAATGTCTTCTGTGTCTTGTATTTTGGTTTGATAGATCTCTTCTAACTTCATCCATAAGTCCTTAGTGGATGTTCATAGTCCTATGCTTTCCTTGACTGTATCTGATAATCCATTGATAAGAATCTTCAATGCCACTTCATTGAGGTAGTTCCGACTATTGTTCCACCTAAATAGTGTCGCAAGGTAGTATCTCATACTACAAAATTTAGCTTCTTCACAATCTATTTAAAAGTTGAACATAAGGATATTGCAACCACTATAGCCTTGGCCCAAGCATAGGTGATTTTAGGGGTGAAATTTCACGGATGGGTGAAACTAAGAGGCTTGGAATTTTGGTTGGGCGAATTTTTTACATAAGGAGGATTTTTTGGTTTACCTATACATAGCCCCAAACTTATTTTCATATATATTTGTGAGGGAATAGCATGGAAATCCATTTCCCCCCCTTAAAATTTGAACTAGATCCTACCATTCGCCTCAATGTTCTAGTAATGACAATGATTTAGAGGTTTTTCACCCCCATTTTCTGGTAATGGAAACGATTCAGAGGTATTTTTCCATGGGTTCCCTCAAATCATGATTAGAGAGGCCCCACAGTTATCTTACCTTACCTACATTGAAGGGCGAGTGGAAATAGTGAAGCGCAGGGACAAATACACTATCACATTGTATGGAGAAACATAGTCTAAATTGTTGGGTATGAAGAGACATAAGAGAATGCAGTTCTCCCCTGCAATTCCCTTAGTAAGACTGAAAAAGAAGGTCGAACACTTTATTTGACAATGTTCAACAGTTATGAACAACTCTATCATCTATGACAGGTTACAATTTTTTTTTCGTATTGAAGATTTAGAGATTTTTTCACAGTTCAATGACATTATCAATGTGATTTTCTCGTCGCCACCATTAGTTGTGGGCATGGTAGCATTGGTTTTGGATAGCACTCTACATTTGGAGGAGAACGCAATAAGGAAAGACAGAGGCTAACATTGGAGGGATATGTTTCGTTCATTCAAAAATGATTCTAGAAGTGAAGAGTTTTATTCTCTTCCTCTAAACTCGACCACGTTTTTCCCATCTGTCTCAGGATGAAACTGTATTTATTTGAGGTGGGGTATTTGTTTTATCAATAGCCTTGGTGAATTTGGAGAATAATTATGTATTCATTGGGTTAGAATGTCTTCAATACAGATTGAGACAACTTCATAGTATGAAGTCTAAGATGTCCATATTTTATATCTAGAACTTGGATAGGGAACTGCTTCCACAAATTGTCTCAAATGGATACCTTTGTGCCATGGCCAATCATTTTCAGAACACTTCAAGATCATCACTCCTGGAAAGCATCAAAAGGAGAATTATGAAAAGGCAAAGTACATTTCAGAGTAGTCAATATGTTATCTTGACTCCAATTCAAAAGAGGCATGTTGTGCATAGAGTAGTTTATTTTTGAAAGTACTTTTCAAGATGCAACATAATGTTTTTGTTGTTGGTACTTCAAGTTGAGCCAATGTGTATTTATCTGGATCACATGAGTCATATGGAGGCATTTTATAGTAATGATATCCGAAGCCCTCTTACAGGGGTATTAGTAGGAACTAACACAATACAATTGCTTTTTGATTTTCTCCATGCATAATGTGAGAACTATTAGTTATTCATACCACGTGTTTAAAATATAATTTTTTTGGTAAACACTGTTTGCCTTTAAAATAAAGACTTAGCTCTGTTGACAGGGCACTTGAGGCTTATCATAACTTTAGCTTCATGATTTTCTTCCAAAATGAGATGACATTGGAAAAGTAACGAAAAAATGCTACTTCATCTTTTCAGATTGTTTTCCATGCATGTATCAAAGATTTGTTTTGGGCAGAGTCATGATGTTTTGTACTTTTATTATGTTCTGCATACTGGTGATTTTTCTTATGCATTTTATGCTTACACAACATCATCTTATATGCTTATTATTATTAATTTATGTTTTCAACCACATAATGATTTATAATTCTTCTAGGGTTAATATTCACACATGCTTCCACCAATATAATAGGGGTTGTTAGAGTTTCAAGGTCATCCCCATGTTGTAAACTTGTCTGATAACATAACAAAGGGAATTCGTGAACATCAATTGCACCTACCATTTTTTTTAGAGAAAATTTCGAGCATTGCTGGATTGGATGTTTGCTTTGGATTTTTACAGTGGTCCCGAATGCATTTTTCATTTATACAATAGTTCAAAAAAATCAAGTTCATTGGTGATTTTTTATTCTAGGTTGTGAGAAGCATGGGGTTTAAATCAAAGCCCTGTTCTTAGGTCGGTACTTTATAGCATTGGTTGTACACATCAATATCATTGTATGAATGGTAAAATCCCATTTACCGAAACTACTCAAAGCTCTTTGTCCTTTGATTGAATGCAAGCCCCATTATTTAAAGAGAAGGGTGATTTGGAGAGTCCCCAATGTTGACATTATGGTAGCTGCGGGAGGTATTTACCTCCATGTGTAAACTTGACGAGAATAGAATATTTCAGAAAGAAAGAAGAAAACCTAAATAACCCTAGGATACTATTCGGTTCAAGAGATTGATTTATATTAAGTTATAAGTCTCCAAGAGAAGAAGTGCATTCTTGTCTAGGCATTCTTTCCACTGGTGCTCCAAGCTCTTCCAAACACTTTTACAATCCTCTTGCAATAAATCTATCCTACTTGGAAAAGCTTCCATCTCCATAATTTTTTGTCATGTTGCATGCACCACTTCTTCTCCAGTGATTCAAATCACTATTAGCAAGATGAACATGGCCCATCACAGTAAGCTAAACATGATCAGTCCTAACGTTGAAAAAACCTTAGATCATGTTCAACTACCAATAGTGAGCTGAAACCTTGAACTTGTATACCTCCTAAACAGTGAGTTGATGATTGGATTCACTTATGCTAAACATTATCACAACCCTTGTCTCAGATTGAGGTTCCCTCAACATATTTTCCACAACATTCTTTAGTTATTTTCCTTCACATTATCCTTAGTGGCATGATACTTAGTCTTCAAGTGCCTAGAATTATTATGCAACTGCCCATTTTAGAGGAACACCTTACCTCCATTGGAAGAAAAAAACCACTTTTAAGAAACCCTTGGCAAGGATGAGGTTTGTCTATTAAATGTATTCTCATTCTCCTTTGAGAAGAAGCTTATGTTGTAGTGTCCATGTACACTATGGTTGTTGAAGAGAATATGGTCTCTTGTTGAGAATCTATGGTGCATTCTTGAGATATCCATATTATCAACATGTAAAGAGTTCATGGACATTTACAACATTTTCAAAAGTTAATTACTTTACTTAGGTGACATTTGTAATACATTTTATTGTTGTTTCACAAAATTTCTCTTGGGTTCGAGCCCTAGATATTTCTTACTGGACTCTTTTTGTACTAATGTTTACTTCTTCAAGATAGATAGTAGTTCGAGCCCCAGATATTTCTTACCCTAAGGGGAGCCAACGTACAAGAATTCATGTTGCAGAGATCACTACAAGCCATTAGGCCCAGGGCACAGTTTTCCAGAGATCCTGAAAAAAGGTGAGAAAGGGAGGTGGCCATGTTGTTTGCCCTGCCCCTTGGGGACAGTTTTACTCTCGGGTGAAGAAACCATGCAAAGACTTTATTAGATTATTCTCTACATTGATGATCATCTATGCATGTAAAACAATTATCTTCACATAGTGAAGCCAGTATAACTTATTTTTAGCACTAGAAGACTAATCACTTCCCAAAGGATTAAAAGCACACTGGCTGGTTTCCAGTTATTTTAAATAAAATGGAATCCTAAGAAGAAAAATAATTTAATTTTTACCTATGAGATGGTGCATCAGAGAAAACAAGGAATGGCTGATAATGATGTCCCACATGCGGATCTTTAATCCCAATACTTGTACAAGGAAGCATTTTATGACCTTTGTTTACATGGATGAATTTTTGCCAAAAGAAAACCCATAAACTTAAAGGACTAGATATAGATATGTGAGTAAACTAGAGTTTCTTTTCCTTTTACTACCTGGGCTCCCACTCAATGCAAGTAGTGATAGACACAACTCCATCTGATCACCAACCCAATGAATTTGAAATTGCATGGGAAGTGGACTTCCATCTCTCACCAAAGAATCCTACAAGTTTGATGTCTCTCATTTGAAGAATCCAACGTCTCTCAAAAGCATTAGGAAAATAAAGAATTTAAACCCAAAGCCCAGAAGAAGATTGGGTTGAATCGACCAGTAGAATGATACCATTTCCAAAATAGTCTCTTCCTTTGTGTATATGGCAAGCAAATTCTACCATAGAAAGTGAGCTAAATAAACAATGGTTGAAGAAATGACTGTACATTTGGTTAAAAAGTCATTAGAGACATAACCTTCCAATAACTAATTGCCAGCCATGACTATACAAATTGCAAGAAGTGAAAATTGTTGAGGTGCACAAAGCAAAGCGAGTCCAAATTTGAGCCATCTATAGTTGCTAAAATTCAAGGACGTATCATCCAAGAAATTCTCTACATCCATGGCTACCAAGCATAACCCTAAGTGAATAAATGTTATTCAAGCTACCAGAAATATCACTGGAAATCCAAAAATGGCTCATCTGTATGTTGATCATTATAACATTGTCTTCCAAGCCTATGAGAACATGATGACTACTGAGCATAAGAAAACAATGCAGATGCCCTAGAATATACAATGGCAAGGAAGGCAATGAAAGGAAGAATAAATGAAAATCTTTTGCTAAGTGATAATGGTCAACAACTAGTAAGTAGGCATTGTCAGTGACTCGTTTCTTGCAGTGGCAGAAGAGGAAACTATAAAAGAAGTTGCAAATTGAATAGAAACATACAAGAAACCTTCAAGAAAAAGTAACTAGAAAAATACATGGTCTTACAAGTAAAGCCAACAACAATGTAGTTTGTCTTGATTGACCAAAAACTTAATGGAATTGATTCAACCAGGACAGACAATCAACTTATTCATCAATTTATTTATTTTCTATGGGCCAATGTTGATCACAAAAAGGCCTCCACCATGTGCAAAGGGAGGTTTGATGAATTCCCAAGGACTTTGGGGATATTGGTGTCTTCGAAAGTTTGATGTTAATCTTCAAAGAGCAACACTACACCCAATGAGTTTATCAGAGCAACTTGATTTCCTTTATATCAAAATTTGAGCCACATAGTGAGTTTTGTGGGAAAATGTGGGAAAGGATTAGAATTTCATGACTTGCTAGTTACCCCAGCACTCATCAAAATTCAAGGGTCCTTCGTGCTTCAAATTATTAAAAAGGCTTGTGAGGATTATAAACTATTTCTCAAATGGAATGGGGAGTAAATCCACTCTGGCATTTATTTTAGCAACCAATCTTTATGGTGGACACCATGCTAGCATGGACTGTTCAAATCCTTGGGAGATATACCATCATCTAATGATATAATACTTTTATAAGAAGGGAATTACAACTATAAATGATCTATATGGAACCCCAAGGAGGGTTAACATTAAACAATTTGTTAATCTCTCTAACTGTAATAGGCTGGTCATTAAAGAAAAATCCAGGAGATATTCTAGACAATCTTCACTTTAAGATGGACATAATTTCCACAAGAAATTGGTAAAAGGACTAGGTATGGAACTACCACTTTCACCATAATACTCATATATTATTATAGTTGGATTATCAGAGAAGCTACCATAGAAAATAATCTCAACAAATCCTTGAGCTTAAAATAAAAGTTCTCAGCCTAGAATGTCTCTTGAATTGCACTTTGATTTTAAGGTCAATAATTGTCAAAGCATAGAATGTCTATTGAATGAAAACTAATTGTGTCACTACCATTAGTTGGGGCTCAAGTGTACTTTTTTGTGAGTCTCAAAAAGTTGAGCAATCCCGAGTCCGAAGATGTTTCCTTCAATAAATAATGGATGTGTTTGGCATGCATGCATTACCATGTAACTGAAAATTTTCTTCAAGGGATGTTTATATAATCTATAATGTTTCTTTGTCTCTCATTAGCTCTTAAAATGAATTGTTTATCCTCTTAACCTATAACCATAAGTCCAAGTAATGAAGCAACTGTTTGTTGTAATTTTTCATGTTACTTTCTTAAGGGCAAATCCCTGAGGCACTATAATTACCAAAATCCTTTGTGCCCTTATAATTACCAAAATTGTTTGTGGTAGATTATGTTAGGGTCCAATGTTCCATAGTAATAAAGATTTGTTAATCTTCCAAGTTAGTCAAAAGTCAAAAGTCAAATTTTGGTCTATTCTAGCAAAATTTGCCTAGTCACAAGGCAAAGAGTATCAGTTTGACAGAGAGTATTAATTTAATAAAGTGTATCAGAGATCCATCATCATGTTCCATACTCCAATTCATATATTCATCTACAGAAAGGATCATCAGGCCTCTCCAAAAACCAAATTTGGCACTTGACTGCACTTTGATCATGCAAAAACATCGGAGTTTTTCGTTTTTTAGTCACATATTTGCAGAGATTATTGTGACCCATAAGAGATGAATATTTGGAAACTGGAGGAGGTTTTTGTTCATAAGAGTACAAAGTAAAATAACCTATCTCACTTTTTACATAGGTGTTACAGGGTGATAAATCCATGCACGTATTTACAGCCTATTTTTCTGAATGCACAAAGGCATGTTTTAGTCATCTTTTTGTAGAGAATATTATGAAGAACTGGAGTAGACTTTTGCGAAACCGAAAGAGGTTTATTCCCAAAAAATATTCATCTACCAAAACCTATTTCATTTTATAAACATGTTGTTACACATCAAAATTAATCACTTTGATAGTGTCGCAAGTGTCGTCATTACAAAGGTCGCAAGTGTCGCATTTTGCTCACAAGGTCGCAAGTGTCGCATGTTGCTCACAAGTGTCACAAGTGTCAGGGAAGCATACTGCCATGATGCCTATTTCATGCCTATAATGACATGATAAAGACACTTGAAACACCTCAAACATTTGATTTGGAAGAGGAGAAATGAGTCAACAGGCTTGCAAATCTTTTGCCATCTGAAAGCACCTCAAAAACTGAGTTTTTGGAGAGGAGCACTCCCCCTTACACTATCTCGGAGGGCCGACGCTCCCCCTTACACTGTCAGGGAGTGTTATAACTCTCCCGTGGCCCTTTTGAGGGAGCGCTATAGATTTTGAGAGCGTTGGCGCCCCCTAAAACTTACTAGGGAGCGCTACAATGCTCTGATGGCCCTTTTGAGGGAGCGCTACCTATTTTGGGCGGTTGTTAAGCTATTGAGATGAATGGGGGAAGCATATTTTCATTCTTGGAAGGCAGTTGGATTCAAATCCCTAGTCTAGCCATGATCTTAGGGCAGGTCCTCAATTGAAGGAGGCAAATCCTCAACTTCCCCAAGGATATCTCAAGTGGTTGAGCCTCTCCAAGGCTATATAAGAAAGCTTTCTAATGGTGAAAGAGAATGGGAAAAAGGAGAATAACACCAAACTTATGATCTCATAAGTGGTGCTGGAACAAAGTTGATTGGGGGAAGAAATGAAGTCATGAAACTTATGATCTTGGAGGAAACTCACAGTCAGCCAAAGGAGAGTGATCAATGAAGCTGTTGTTATCCAGATTGTGGAGCTTTCAGGCAAGGGTTAGACGAAGAGGACTTGACGAAGCTATCGCATTCACATCTACGATTGTAAGTACTGCTGTCGTTATTCTCATCAATATGACAGGCTTGGCCTGTTTCTTTCTAGTTTGTGTCTAATGTCACATGAACTTATCACTAGTTGATAGATCTGTTTTCAAGCTAATATCAATAGAGTAGGAAGCGGTCGTATCTTGTTTTGTCCACAGGATCTAGCGAGGAGCAAAGGATTGGAGCGCAACTCGGAGCGTGCAGGGAAAAATGTCGATAAAAAGGTACTTCTGTCATCCTTCTTTCTCATGTGTTAGTTTAGATAGATTTGAAAGGAAGTCAGTGTCCATGTTAAGAACTTTTTTTTCTAGGGTTAAGGTCAAGCTCTAGAGGTGATCTACGTGTCTGCAGGGAGATTTTCCTACAATAGAAACTGGCGACTCCACTGGGGAGATAGCCTCAAATCAAAACTTCTTGTTTGGATTTTTCTCCTCATTGACCTTGTTCTATCCCTTGATTGTTTTAGACCTGGTTCACCCCTCTTTGATTAGTTTCATGAGCTGATTGGCTCCTTACCTCATCACACTCAGCATACTTGTCAAGTTTGAATCCCATTTTTTGGAATTTTTTGACATTTCTGGGGCTTTTAGACCCTGGCGCCCCTGTCCTAGTGTTAACAGAGCGCTATCTCTCCCCCATACCTATACATAGAGCGCTACAACACTCTTTTCCTTTGGCAACAAAGCGCCGACCTCTTTTAGGCCAAAAAACCCTCCGGGACTTCCTTTTTCAGGGTTTTCCTCTGTGTCTCTTTTGCTGAGTGATCTTGTGAGTCAACTTTTCCTCCCTTTCAGCCTTTAAATCTATCCTTTTTGAATAATGAACACCTTGTTAATTGGATCTTCCAGCCTTCTTCACCATTTTCCATTGAGTTTTTCCTGTTGAGTGAAGTTTGAAACCCGTGCATTGTTCTTCTCTCCTCATCAATTGAGTAAAAACCCTGGTGAAGGTCATCAAAGGCCTGCAGACCTCTTCATCCCAATTTCAGTCAAGGTTATTGTTCTTCAAATTTTGCTTTTGGGTGTGAATTTTGTTTTTCTCTTTGATTGTTTCTTTTTCTTTCTCTTTTTTGTTTTGATTGCTACGAAAGGGTGTATTGTTTGTCTGACTTTTGCTTGTGATAGTTTGGTTTTCATTCATACCAAGAAGATAATTAACAAAGACAAGCATTGTGTTGAATTGATCATCATCCATACACAAACAATAAAGGATATATTTATGATTGATTGCGCATATTAGAAGGCATTTAAAAGTTTTTTCATTACATCAGGATTTGATTGAGAAAAGAATCGTTTGAGGGCATTCCTTATTTGTGCTTGGTTAGTGAAAATAACTCTCTCTCTCCCTTAGCTAGATGTTCATCGAAAGGAAATGACTGCTTATCATGTTCGATGCATTCTTTGTGTCTGATTCATAATTCCATTTGTTTCACTTCCATGCACCCCTTTGCGTAAAGAACAAACATAAAATAAATGCTAATTAAAATTTATCTAG
The DNA here is from genome assembly GCA_009831015.1 of Picea engelmannii. Lineage (NCBI taxonomy): Eukaryota > Viridiplantae > Streptophyta > Pinopsida > Pinales > Pinaceae > Picea > Picea engelmannii. The sequence continues at coordinate 1,501 of WSFP011500843.1, read as the reverse complement.
AACTTTTTCTTTCCTAGGATCCTCCACCAACAGTAGACTAGGCTTAGTACTTTGGATTAGGGTTGTGAGCATAACTCTCCAAAGTTTCCAAAACAAACAGTAGCATCCTGAGTTAGGGAGAGTCAAATCCAATTATCGTATAATTCTGCATGGTATCCCCCTCTCACATAGGGGTTACGCACGAGGTCACATTCGGGTGAGCTACGGGGACTAACCCTCCGTGGTTTAACTGATTGTGGTGGTCAAATCATATTATGGGGATCACTTCGAGGTAAATCCACAATTACTGCGTGGAAACCTTTTAGTTGATTTCGGGCTCAATACCCTGACCGTACGTTCGGATCGGACTGTCGACTATTCCCGCCCAGGGGCTAACTGCGAATTGGTAACCTTAGTGGCCATAATATTTAGGGTCTTACACAAGGTGGCGGTGACGGGAAGTCTCACTGTACCTGGAGAAGACATTGGTCAAACTCACTCGGGCTCCTTGGAGGGTAAATCCACAATTTCTGCGTGGAAGCTTTCACCAAGGCATAAGTCTGTTAAGCAAGTCGCCATTGTAACTGTTCCACCCTATCCCCGCCCCTTCCGGACTTGATCACGTGACATTGGATTTCATCACCAACTAGTACGGTCATCAAAAGAAGGTCCTTTTTGCTTGGTTGTGATTCTTAGATTCTATTATCATATGCTGTTTCTTTTACTTAGTGGACCTTAGTTCGAGTCAGTGTTAATGGCATCGAATCTTGAGAGTACCAATGGAGGAACCCCTTCTTTTGGGGAACCTTATACCTTTCCTTCATTTGGAAACTTTGGTCCTCCATATTTTTCCACACTGAGTCTTCCAGGACTCACTATTGGATTACCAGTTTGGTTGTTCCCCACTCCGGTGATCCCAAATCCTCCCAATGTTTTAGTTTCACTTAATACTTTGGATGCCAATACACCACCCACACATCAAACTCACGTCGACTTTTCACCTTCTTCGCCCATCATGTCTCCTTCCATTTCTCCTTATTCACCTAGTGAAATCTCTAAAGCAAGTAGCCAGGTTGATCAGAAGAAGAAGAAATGGAAAGAGAAGAAGAAGAAGAGCCCGAAAAGGACAAAGACCCCAACAACATTAGATGTTGGCTCTAAGAAACCAGTTACTGTTAATAGTACTGGGAGTGTTGATGAGATCAACAAGATTAAAAGAAACAATCCAAAACCTAAATTCCCTTGCAGCCTTTGTAAGGGTGACCACTTTCTGAGGGATTGCTCCGGTCTTACCCAGGTCTTAGAAATGTGGTCCTCCACGTCATCGGCCTCTGTCGGTCATGTCGATGATACCCTGTCGACTAGTGATGTTCAGGTTGGTAAAAAGAAGAAAACTGTCAAGTTCCCTTGCATGTTATGTAAAGGTAATCATCACTCTCACCTTTGTTCTCGCATGGCCGAGGCTTCTTCTCTTTTGGAAAAACTTCAACTTCCAAAAGGTTATCATAAGATTTCCTCCAAC
>WSFP011500834.1:0-13881 GCA_009831015.1 Picea engelmannii | reverse complement strand
ATAGGGATGATTGGGACTTGAAGATACCAACAATATTGTGGGCATACAATACTACATGCAAAAAATTGACAAAACAGACACCATTCAGGTTAGTATATGGAAAAGAAACAACGGTGTTGTTAAAATTCCTGGTACCCAATCTGTGCATTGCAGCAATTACCAACATGACAGAGTGAGGCACGGTAAAATAAAGGCCAAGTCAACTAATGAAGATGGAAGAAGATAGGATTCTAGAAATATTTCACCAAGAAGTACAGAAAGCAAGAAATAAATATTGGCATGACAGACATATCAAGAGGAAGAGTTTCAAGGAGGGAGACCTAGTCTTTGTATATGACAATAAATTTCTTCGGCATCCAGGGAGATTCTGAATGCATTGGTTGGGACCATACGAAGTGAATACTGTCACAGATGGGGTATTTGTACAATTGAAAGATCTAGGAGGCACATAACTGAAAGGAATGATCAATGGGAGTCAACTGAAGTTGTACAAGGACAGTCAACCTCCTAGTACTTAGAAAGTTACAACGTAGTAAGAAAATATGTACATAGTGTATTATAGTATAAGTTAAGAGAGATAAAGTGAGAAAAAAAAATAAAAAGGAAAAAAAAAATCCATAAAAAGTAAAAAGGGGATAAAACTACAAAAAGATTGGCAAGAATGGAAGCTTTTGATAGAAAAGAACCGGTAGAATAAACAGTGTGTTACAAGAAAACCAATGATTGAAAACGTTGTGCACAGCAGAGCATTTAATGGGTAGAAAGTCACAACACGCAGGAAACACAACAAAAAGTTAAACGTGACAATTGTCAGTGTGACACAGCTGCCACTTCACCGTCCCACTATAAATCCACACAAGGGGGGGAAACAACTTACTGTAATATTTTCTAAAGATTAGAATGCATAGTTGAGTGGAAAAGAAAGAGAGGGTGAATTTTTTATAGCACCTGGAAATTAAGAAGTCTGCAGTCTGAATTTCATCAACATGTCACCACTGAGAGTTGGAGCACCAAGAAGAACTGGACGAAACACACGAAGTATTACCTGGGTGCCACAAGCTGGAACACACAAGATGCCAACATACATGGATGTGGAAGAAATCCACATAGCGGAGTATGAGCATGCCATGGTGCATGTAGAGGAGAAAAACCTTGCATAGGAGGTCAAGCAACCGAAAGAGGATGTCGAAAGAATGGAATCTAACACATCTGGGGGAAAAGGGCCACAATAGGAAAAACAGACCACGGATTCCACGAAACATGGCCTAGATCCAGAAACAAAGCATGAAACAGAGCAAGGGGTCATACCATAGGGTGGGGTATCATCCCCACAATGGAATAAGAAGGTGCGAGCAGAGAGCAGTGCATAGGGCGTACAATGTGTACAGGCAGAATTGGCCATACTGATGCCAACATTTCCCAAGCAAGAAAAGGTCGACTATGACATGGTGGGAGGAGTAGATTCCCTTAAATACGCCAACCATGATGTTTCTAATGCAATAAAGTTACCTTACTTAGCAGCACAAAGTTACCTGGAATGCAGAGGAGAAGGCCCATCAAGTGCGCCACTGTTGGAGCCTGCACAATGGATCCTCTGGTTGTACACTACATGCATAATGAACTTATTGGATATACTACACTATGGGCATGGTAAAAACATCAATGGATGTGTAAATCATGCATGGAGGAATATTATGGATGGATAGGCCAGTTCTTATTAATGTTGATCTCATTTCAACAATCAGAGGGATACCCATGGATGGGGAGAATCTAGAATGACACCTGGAAGATAAAAATGAGGATAAATCCATTTTGGACGAAATCCAAGATAAATATGGCATGGAGAGGGGTAATATGGGAATTAGGATTAGTGACATCAATTATCCTACGACACAATTTGCAACATGATTGTTAGGTTGCAAGTTAATGCATAAGTGCAGGAAGGAGGAAGTACCCGCATGAGTAGTAGCAGTTGTGGCACAGTGCGCGAAGGGGAGCTCGATGAGTTGTGCCCTATATCTACTAAATTCATTTTTAGAGGACTGAAAGGATGCACAAGACTAGGGATCTAAGTTCCACTATTCGTGGTTACTCATCCTCATTGCACTCATGGGATAGAAAGAATCCACGTATAGTTTGTTCATGTGAAGGATAGGAAAATGTGGCGTAGCACGCTACACATCTCTTCGCAACACAACAGATCCCAAGAAGAAGAAACTTAACAATGACATGTTCGCACTATACCTAACATAGATCCATAACATGTTAGAAGATACATGGAGTATTCCCATAGAAACTATCCAGGAGTTTGCACAAATAGAGAATTTATGGGCATCGCGCCATAGTATGTGGCTACAATCAAAGAAGGATCTAGCCAAGGAGTGGTTGCAGCTGAAGTATTGTGTGGCGAAGCAGGACATCCACATGGAGGTCCAAGAGTGGTTGGAGGATCATAAAGTACCAGCAATTCCAAGAACAATACCAATAGTACAAACCCAAACAGAGGGTAGAATAGTCCTCATGCAACATACAAGAAGGAATGGAGCTAGACAAGAAAAGAAGACAACAACATGTATAATGAGGGCAAGTAGCCCAGTTCGAAAGAAAAGAAGGACACAAAAGAAATCATAGTGTGGTCCTACACAGGCTCTATCGGGCACAACGCAGGCACCAAGAGGACCGATAGGACAGGTGAGCACAGAAGAAATGAAAACGAAAACAAAAGACAACAACACCAACTAAAGAAGGGGCACCAGTTGAAGAGATAGTGTAGATCACGGCATAGAGGAGCGTAAACTTTATCATCACTCCTGAAATGTTGTTTATGGATGAGGAGACAACACAAAGACCCATGAAATACATTGAGATGTTGAACTTGGTGTTTCCCAAGAGTCCAACTAAAGAGTTGTATAAATTACAAGTGAGCATCGTGCAAGAGATTCAGTCCAAATAAAGGTCTGATGCGACGAACTTACAATTGGCGAAGTAAGACAACACCTCACTGAAGGAGGAACTTATCCATTAAGGGAAGAAGAAAAATATGGTGCAGAAAAAGGTGGATGAGATGGAGAACCATATTCAAGCAATATTCCACTCCATCTCAGACAACGAAGGATTATAGGTAGCCTCATCGCAAGATAAAATGAGAAAGATAACGCAGACTCTACAACAGTATAGAGAATAGATCAAAGAACTGGAGGAGCGTGTAGTTCCCACAACTCCTCCAGAAGATAGAGTGCAAAGAGAGTAGGATGCAACAACTTCTACATAGAACATCGTGTAGAACATACACATAATGGCAAAGTTGTTGGAGAACAGGGCCCAGCTATGGAAACAACTTTTAGAGGATGGGAGATTACAGGAGTTGCAGCAGAAGGAGTAAAAAATGCATGCAGCAATGCGATATGTCAAACAATGACAGAGGATGATGTCATTGTCGTAGAAGATCAAGACGGTCACAGAAATGAAAAAATTATAAGCCGATGAGAAGGTAGTACAAGCATATAAGATGGAGTGACAGGATTAGTTGGAGCCCCTGTAAGAAAAGTTGGAGCAACTGGTCGTCGATATCAGCACCAAAAAGAGAACATAGAGCAGATAGGCTTGGAAGGGGGAGAAATTCTACAACACCTAGTTATTGCACAGCTGGTGGAAAACATGTATGAAAGGAGCAGTCAGGCTCAGGCACAATGCCAGAGAATAACTAAAATGTATAACACGGTTGAGAAATAAGTGACAGATGTTGGAGTAAGGAAGTGACTCGAGAGGAGTCACAATGTCAGTGTTGGGGGCCTATTGGGCACAGGCCCATATTGGGGAAAAGACTATTTTTTTAGAATAAAGCACAAATAAAGAAAATACAGCTAGTAGGAAAAGAAACATGTGCAAAGGAAAGCACATGCAAAGGAGGAAAGCATGTAAGGCACACATGCAATAATATCGAACCATGATAGGGTTAGGGTTTTGATAAGAGGATGTAATGGTTGATAAGCCATAGATAAGTATAAAGAGGTACCTAGGACATCTAGGGTTGTGGTTGATGTTGTGGTTGTTATTATTGTTGTTGTTGTTGATGTTTTTGGTTGGTTCGAAGAGTCGGATAGGGTTTGGTGTGATTGTAATTCCAGAATGTAAGAATTACTGTAAAATGTGAGCTTGTTGTGTAAGTTGTTGAGATGAAGAAAGAAAATAAGGTAGATATTGAGGGTTAGATTACAGGCTGAGGATCCTGGTATGATCTAGTCTGCTTCATTAAATATCTTGATCCAATTGAGGGAGAACTGTAAGGCGTGTGATGTCGTAGATGACATAAAAATAATAAAAGATCCCAAGAGCCAAATCTTTGTGGACATATCCCAGGAGGAGGTGAACCACGATATCTTATGTTTTATGTGAATGATTGAGTGTTATATCTTTGATGTTAATGATTAGATCCCATATGAATGTTTGATGAAGTATATAGATCTCATTGTTTTACATGCATGAATAAGAATGACATAGTACTTAGCATAGATGGATGTTATAGTAAATAAATAAAGATCACAAGGTTCGATTCCAAATACCCACTCATTCCCAGACTGCAAGAACCTGAGTGTTGCAACCACCCATAGAAATATCTTGGGTGAGATTGTGTAGTGCACCCCGTGTACTGCACTATCTTCTTGTTTTCCGAGGGAGGCGATTGTTTTATAGGGTTTTTTTGGAAACCATAGTAGATCTAAACCTGGGTCAGCCCAAGAATGGTAGTAAGAGAAAACTAACCAACAACTATGTATTTATACAGTTTTGTACATTTCGATCATTAATAGAAATTGCGTATTACTGTATCTTTGTGTTTATGGTTGCATCTTTGATATATTTTTGTTATATCTCCGCTCTCATTTCATGCCGAAAATAATCTGGATCAATCACATCCCCTATGGAAAATTTGTTGAAGAAGGAAGTTTAGTATCAGTGGATTGAGGAATTTCAAAAGAGTCTGGATACATTGAAACAAAAGATAGTCATCGTGACGATTTTAGTTTTTCCTAACTGAAGTAAGGAATTCCATGTACATGTGGATTCCTCGTCTATAGTTTTAGGAGAAATTTTGGAACAAATGGGTGAAGGAGAGATAGACCAACTGATTTCATTCATGAGAAGGAAGTTATAATCTACGTAGAAGAACTATACTGCAAAAGAACGAAAAGGTTTGGTGATGGTGTATTCCTTGCAGAAGTTCAACAATTACCTACTTGGATCTCACTTTGATATGTATACAGATCACTCTATGTTAAGGTAGGTCATGAAAAATACAATGTTGGGTGGTAGAATATGCAAATGGTTATTATTGCTCCAGGAATATGACTTTGAGGTGAACGTGAAACTAGGAAATTTTAACTCAGGACTGGGTCATTTTTCACACACACTGTCAAGAGAATATGCAAGGAACCCAGATGATAGTTTATCAGCTGCACACTTATTTTCAATTCAGATGGTGGGTGACTATTTTACAGAAATAGTTCAATTTTTAGCACAACAGTAGCTCCATCAAACTTCACAGTGGCATAGAATAATCATCTCATAGTTAAGGAAACAAACTATCAGTTGATAGCAGGAAATATATACAAGTTAGGCAAAGACTACAACGCGAAGACAACTGCGATATTTTTTTTCAAAAATGTAGTCACAAGGTTTGGATTCCCCAGAGTACTTATGAGTGATCAAGGAGCTCAATTTATGAATAGGACTATTGCATCATTAAAAGAGCAATTTCAGATCCATCATCAGAAGTGTACACCATACCATCCTCAAGAAAATGGCACAGTAGAATCCTTCAATAAGATTCTAGAACTTGCACTGACAAAGGTTTGGAACGTAAATCAGGATGACTGGCACTTGAATATTCTATAATTATTATGGTAATATAGGACTAGAAGGAATAAGTTGATAGAATAGACTCCATTCAGGTTGATGTATGGACAAGATGTTGTTACTTCCATGGAGTTTATTGTAACAATTTTGTGCACTGTTGCGATGGCGGAGCTTATAGATTTAGGCGCAGTGGAAAAGTGACTGTCAGAACTTATGGAATTAGAAGAAGAATGTTGTGTCGCAATTTTCCATTAACAAGTACAAAAATCACGCGAGAAATCTTGACATGTCATACATATCAAGCAGAAGAAATTTCAAACATGAAATTTAGTGTTACTTTATGAAAACAAGTTTCTGCAACACCCAGGGAAACTCTAGATGCATTGGTTAGGTCCATATGTGATCGGATATGTGACAGAGGTAGTTGATGTTCAACTGGAGAATATGGATGGAGAATTTATGGAAGGATCGATTAACGAAATTAGGATGAAATTGTATAGGAACAGTCGTGCTTTCGTGCACTAGTCTGAACTGTGCAGAACATGTACCATAGAAATTGTATTATAGTATAGATAACCAAAAGGGAAAAGAAGAAGAAAAAAATCAAAAGTGTTTGAAGTAAGAGATAGAAGGTTGGAAGCTAGAGAACATTGCAACAATGAAGTAAACATAGAGGATGTGTGTACAAGAAGGAAGATTGGAATGTGACAAAATCATATGAAGAAAGAGGGAAAACAATTTAAGAAAATAAATTACGGGACATGGAATAAAGAGATACCATGGCAATGATTTAGTGGCGTCGTGTAGCCATAAATGAAGATCGGCAAGGAGATTTTGACAAGCTGGATAATCTAACAAACAATTCTCCGAAAATATGGATTTAATGAAGCGTTAAGGAAAGTAATGAATGTTAAGGAAAGTGGGTTAGACTGTAAGTTTGGGTGCAAATGAGTTTAGAAACAAATGGAAAATGGATAAAATCAATTGAAGGGTTAAATGGGTAAAAGTATTGTTATTTGTGTTTCCATAGAGAGAAGTGAAAGAAGAGAACGTGGAGCTAAGTGAAAGAATAACATAGTCGAAGAAGCTAGTTGGAGAGAACAATGGCACCACCTAAGGAAACAATGACATCAACATCAACACCAAATAAACCATTTAGTAAGCCACCAACATTACTGGTACATGAAGAGACACCATGAGCATCAACGTCAGAGCCGAGCTCATCCAACTTTCCAAGAGATTACATACCACCAAGAAAAGATATAGTGAATCCATTTAACTCATCGAAAGGAGTTAAGTATGATCTCGTGGAGCCAAAAATCCCACCTTGAGTGATCATAGAGGAAGATATGTTGGGCTTGATCCTGATTTTAAAATATGCATATTGTGATATTACAGATGAGAAGAAATTTTCAGAGCTAGAACCGAGAAAGTATTTGAAGAGGTACATCAGTACCAAAAAAAGGATGGTTGTGATAGAGGCAGATATATGGGCAATAGGGTTGCAGAAAGATGGCATTCTAAACTTATTTGACATACCACACTTCAAGAGGAGCGTAAAGATTAACGCCTATGTGAATATTTGTTGACTTGCATACACAAAGGGTACTTATGGCTCAACAGGCCAATCTCAATTGATACAGACTTGATTGTGCACATCACTGGACTACCATCACAAGGGGAGGACTCTTCACATATATTTAGAAAAAATAATAATGAGAAGGCTCTATCAAAGAGCATGAAAGAAAAGCTTCATACATTCGGAGGACAACACAATTTAGATGTAGCAAGCATATGTGACCCCACATTGAGGTTTGCAACACAAGAATTACCTTGTAAATTTTTAAGGAAGTGTATGAGGGACCAAGTACCAGTGACAGTCATAGTGATAGCCGAGAAGTGTGTTGAGGGAGTGTAGATGAACTGGGCGACATTTTTTCTCAACCAATTTTTGGTCGAATGTGAAGAGGTGCAAGATAAAAGGACTAAATTTCACTACACATGGCTATTAATTCTAATTGCATTATCAACGTGGAGGGAGCCGAATGATTAACAGTTTTTTGGAGTCAAAGATAAGCCATGCCTAGATGCAAGATATCATAACTTATGGCATACTACAAATAAGGTGTGACAACTTGTTGGCCCTTGACCAAGTTGTGGAGAAACTTGGTCATGTTTGACCATTTTTGGGACTTCGACAGGCTGGTCGAAGACAAAGCGCCTAGTGAAGCGAAGATCGTGGGATCCCGCCACCTTTTGTGGACTTTTCGGGTTAGGGTTTATGTAACGAGTATGGGATGTTGACCCATGGGTCTTTCCCATGTTTACGCCTTTTGTAATGTATAAAAATATATCTAGGCGATGTAAGAAGGGTTAGACCTAGTAAGATTGGATTAGTGTGGATCTAGAGGCTTTGTGCATACTGTGTGTTAAGAATTGTAGATCTAAGTGCAAGTGATTGTAAGAGGATTTGTGTGAATACTGTGTAATAAGGCTTTGTGTTGCGACCTAACTCGAGGAAGGAGGATCCGGTGAGGTGCGCGAAGATCTCTTGTCCTATGCAGAGTGTGTTTTGATGCTTTGTGCTTGTAAGGAGATTAACATAAGATAATAAATAAGAAGAAGAGTTGGTGGATGTAGCCCCACGCTGGGGGTGAACCACGTATATCCTGTGTTATGGGTTCTTGTGTGATTGATGTGATTTATGCTTAGTGTTGTGATATTTATGTAGGTTAGATGCATCTGATATAGTAGCTTAATGCTTAATGATGTGAATGAATGCTAGATCTGATCTATTTCTATGTGCTAAGTGCTTGGATGTGTTAGATCTTGTTGAATATTGCGTTGCTTTGTAATTAGGGTTTCTTCTTGCGATGTGAATAAGGGTTCAACACTAATGAATATTAACTTCTAAGTGCTCTGAAAAGTACTTTGATCACATATATGTGTCCCATCTAGGTTGTAGACACTTGAGTCGTGCAACCACCCCTGCCTCTACCTCAGGTGAGACTTAATTTGCTTCGCAGGTGTTGTCGAAAGGGTTGGTAGTTAGGATTTTGTTGGTGCGTTGTTGAAGCGTTGAACCCCGAGTCTACCCCTGTGCCAACAAATGGTTGCATTTCCTAGGACCCTGAAACTGTGATTGTTGGGAACTAAAGAAAATAAAGTTTTGTGCATAGATTTGTTATTGTAGTGCACAATATTATACTTGATTTGTGAAGCTCTGTGCTAAGAAGGAAACTGGATCTGGAGAAAAGAGGTAAGATCTTAAAGCTTTGTGCTCTGATAAAGGTAAGATAAGCGAAATTTTTTGTTTCGAAAGAATGGATCTAGGTATATTTGATAGATTTTGTCCTAGTCTGAAAACTAGGGCACAACTAGAATAAAGAAGATGTGAAATGAATAGATCTGATAAAAATAGTGAAATATATCTTATTCCTATGCATAGAAAGAATGTTTGGACTAACAAGTGGATGCAGGATCCTAGAAATAATTTTTGCATGTTAATTACTGTGATCCCGGTGCATAGTATAAGAAAGGTTGGGGATCATTTAAGAGAAAGATAGGATTGACTCTTTTCTATAGTTGCAAAAGACCGGGACATCTTGCTAACGAATTCCCTGGTAGAAATCATATTTGTCTTTGTTGTAAAGTGTTTGATCATGAAGTTTTGGATTTCCCTAGGATGATTACTAAAGTTGAACAGATGAATATGAGACAAGAAAACAATGAGAAAGGCCAAGAAACTAAGAATGTGCTAGAACACCTGAAAGAATCAGAGACTATATTATTACAGATGAAAGAAACACTGAATGATCATAGAGATATCAGTTTATCAGAGATCTTAAAAGAGAAATAGTGCATAGAAACAAGAATAGGAGACTTCGACATAGACTGTGTTTTGGATGAGGAAACACAGCTAAATATTATGACAGAAAGAACTTGGGAAATTTTGGGAAATCCTGCTATGGCTCCTTCATTGGGAGGGATAGGAATGTTTAAAGGAAAAATGATAGCCCTATGTGGAAGACTTACCCAAATACCTATGATTTCTCATGGAGCATCAACGAAAGATTAATTTGAGGTCGTTAAGTTTGTTGAGAACATCAACTCCCCATTTGTTGAGAACCTGAATTGAGAAAGATCAGACTCGAAAGAGAGAAGAAGAGGAATCTATAGAACAAAAAAAGAAATAATTAAGGGATTTCATGGCTAGGAGAATAGTGCACCTAATAGACAAATAGGAGGACAAGTCGAAGCTACTGAGGGCCAGAGACCTGGCTATCGAAAGAACGAAAGACGGATTAAAAAACCCATCCATGCAGGAGAGTAGAGCACCTACTCCAGAGAAAGAAGAATTATTACCCTCGAACCCTTTGAAAGACCCTCAGCAGCACAAAGTTACTATGCCAAGAGAGGATAAGAATAAAAATGGAAAGAGGAACCCAGTAACTCATATCACAGGAAAGAAGGCTAGAAAGCACAGTAAGAAGAAAGCAAAGCTAGAAAAATTGCAGGAAGTCCTAGAGAGGACTTCACAGAAAGAAGGTTTACAGAACTTGAACCTCATCGGAATATCAGACCAGTGCAAATTGACACTTCGCCACGGTGGAGAAATATGATCGTTGGAGGCATTCCGACCATTAGATCGATGCTCAAGAATAGCTAGAAAACACAGTTATTTCTCGATTCATCACCATTGGACCATTGGGATCGTGCCATAATGGATGGAATCACATTGATTAAGGAATTCCTGCCCATTGGAGGAGTCTGTTACGATGTTATATATTTAACTCGTCGAATGTATTACCGAGAACACTTTTTCAAATTGTGAATTATTCAAGCCCACGGAGAATCGACTACTACCGTGCTGTGATTATTGAGACCTCGCCACCCGTTCTGTTACATTGAGATTTTTTTCACCGAACTGAAATCTTTGTTTATGAGCGTGTATGTTGGGTGAGTGCAATGTAGTGGAAAATTATGTGGAAGAAATTATGATAGATTTAATGGAAGAGAAGGTCATGTCTGCAGGTGCACAAGATTCATAAACAAGAGGAGTGCAAGCCTCTCCATCGACTATACGTCGATCTGGGCCATCCTAAATTGCAACGGAGAAACGAACCAAGCATCGTGATGAATTGGCAAATGCGAAGCACATCCCATCAATCCTGCCCGACTACATCCCTCCTCTGGCTGGCGCGGTGAGTCGTGATAGTGTCTCGAGGGACTTCGACTATACATTGATCACTATGTGCCTCCCGAAGGGGATACATGCAGTTGGACAACAATTGGGACATATTCTGACATTAAATATCAGTGACTTCAATATGGGAGATCGCAAGAACTATGGAATGCTCGTACTACACAAGTATTTGACCAAAACAACGAGGAATAAATCAAAGATAATCCCCCAACAGTGGACCATGGACATCGTGAGGTCCACCATCCTCAACGTAATGAAGATACCACATTTTGGAAGACATCGGGAGGTTAACGCGTGATTTAAGCTCCTATTGTCATGCTTCCATGGTGGTTACCTATGGTTGGATAGGCGCATCACTCTCAATCCAGCGCTGATCCACCGGATCACCGGGTTGATCATGCAAGGACTGAACCCACAAGAATTTTATCCAAGGAAGGTTGCATATTGCGCTCTCGTGCAGAGAATCAAAGATACCTATGGCGATGTAGAGAAGGGGAAGTGGAGCTACAAGGTAGCCTCCATACAAAATGGCACAGTTCTCCTAGCTTTCTAGTTGATCGTTGGTAAGCTCGTCAGGAATAATAGGCCAATGTAGGTCACGGGGTTTGTCATCGACCTCGCAAGAAAATGCATTGAGGAGCTACAAATGAACTGGGTGATCTACCTCGTCAACCAGTTAGATCAAGACTGTCATGAAGCTCAGGATCAGGGCTATGAGTTTCATTTCAGTTGGCTGCTAATTCTCATTTCCTTCATTGCTTGAGAGATGCCAGAAGAAGCGATATTCTCTTAAATTGAGTCGTCTGGACCACTAGTTGCGAAGTTCACTATGCTATGGTATTCAAGAGACATGGAGAAGAAATGACAGTCAAACACGGTGTTCCACACCTATTATCTGAAACTTAAAAGAGCCATTGAATCCTTCCCTCACATGACGTCAAACACCCTTCATAGGTTCAGGCCAATAGCGAAGTTCCACGCAAATAGGCACTTCATATATATCACTGCGCACAAAGACGAACATAAAGAAGAGCTCCAATCTTATTACAACCTCACTGAGGAGGATATGGAGGAAATGAATAAGGAATGCCCTGCAAAATTCCTCATACCGGTAGAACAGACATAATTTTTCGACCCCGATCTCATCGGAAGCCCTGTTGTCACCCGCGAAGAATATGATGCACACAACAGTAGCAAGAAGAAAAAGAAGGAAGAGGTCCAAGAACTGAATAGTGAATCCAAGGAAACAACACCAGAGTCGCCAGGAGGAGGACCTGATGAAGTAGATCAGGAAGAGAACGTAGAGGAAGAAAACAAGCAAAAGCAACATGAAGTGACACCACATAAAGATCCCCTGACAAAAATAGAGACATCCAATGAAACCTTCATCACAAAAAAAGTCAAAATCTAGTAAGCCCAAGTTGCAGACTGTGCTCACAGTGGATGACATCGACCTCATCATCGCCACTGTAGCAGACACTTTAGAGGATATTCTATAGCGCAACGAAGAGAAGCAAGAAACCATGTATGATAAGATCGAAGCAGAGCTCAAAGGGGTACAACAAGGCCTCTACTCCAACCGTGCAGTGTCTACTGTGCCATCGTCATCTGGAGGAATTATAGTATGAGATGAGCCTGTCCATCTATGCAGAATAGCAGATGCAACGAAGGCTCACCTCTGTCGCGTCCAAGAAGAAAAAGAGTAGGCCACAGAGGCATTGATGCAAGCAAAAGAGGAAACCATAGAGAAACGACAAGTTGCGCAACAAGAAAAAGATGACCTCCAGGCGAAGTTTGCAAAGGAAATAGTGTAGACCCAGAAGGAAAAAGAACAATTGTTCACAGAATAAATGGGAATTAAAGAGGCAGTCACTAGAGCACTTTTCTCTGTGTCAGGCTTTGCATAGATAGAAGAAGAGACAATGGAGAACCAAATGGAGAAGCTCGCTGAAGCCATTCAACAACTTCAACAAAGAGTAGCAGAATTAGAATTGCAAGCACTCTGCAGGAAGTGCGAGATTAGAGAGAAGACACTTTCGGGAGAGAAGTCGAGATAATCAAGGCATTGGCCTTAGAATGAAAACAACTCAACAGTCAAAGTGCCTAGACCTCTGAGCGCCTTGCAGAGGACCCTGAACTAAGAACATCGGAGTCACAGTTCCAGGAAGCGAAGCAACAAGAAACAACAGTGCAAGCACAATTGAAACCACTGTCAGCGGTCAAGAGGATGAAAATGTCCCAGGAACAACGCACGGTTCAGAAACAGGTCCATGCCATCCAGAGTAAATTCATGGAAGTGACCTAGAGGCTCCAGCCAGTGCAAGAGGAAGATTGCACACTTTTTGAGGAAATTGAGGGACAAGGTGCACAACTAGAACAAGTAGTCACTTCGGTGGAACAGTGCTTGGTAGGGCCTATGACCAAGAAATTTATTCAAGAGTTCGCTGAGCAGGAGACTCTGGCGAAGCAGCAGGTTGAGGTAGCTCGAGCCAAGCTCAAGGCCTTTGAGGCATAGCTACCCAGATCAGAGTGACTCGGGACGAGTCACAGGTGAGTGTTGGGGGCCTGTTGGCCCTTGACCAAGTTGTGGGGAACCTTGGTCATGTTTGACCACTTTTGGGACTTCGACAGGCTGGTCGAAGACGAAGCGCTTGGCGAAGCGGAGATCGCAGGATCCCGCCACCTTTTGTGGACTTTTCGGGTTAGGGTTTATGTAACGGGTATGGGATGTGGGCCCATGGGTCTTGCCCATGTTTAGGCCTTTTGTAATGTATACATAGATATCTAGGTGATGTAAGAATGGCTAGACCTAGTAAGATTGG
>WSFP011500833.1:0-20079 GCA_009831015.1 Picea engelmannii | reverse complement strand
TTTCTAAATAGGGTCAATAGGAATGCGATATTTTTCAGAGTTTTATACTTCACGTGTATAAATGCATGCTTGAAACTTTTTTATTTAAGAAAATTGCAATGTCATTATAAATTTTGATGTAAAAAAAAATAACTTACAATGCAAATTTTCAAATCTCATGGTAACTAGGAGGGAACCTTGGGTATGTGGTAGCCTTCTTCTTCCATTTTGGAAAATGTTCCAGTTGGTGTTTCACAGGTATCAATCATATCTACAAGTGTGTAACTATGATTTGATGCATCATAATTTGATTGGAATTATTAGTTTTTTTTCAATGTAAGTACTTACAATATTGTCTATATGCATTTTCAATGTGTTATAGGCCAACTTGAAGGAGAGAGTGGAAGAGGAGAACCAATCAAAGGTTGGAAGGTACTCTTTTAAAATATTTTAGGAACATTTTCCCCATTGACTTTTTTCCAAACAAACTGGCTACCCATGAGGAAACAACGGTGCTATAACCTTCCAAACAATATACACATTAATGGATAGGTTTGTTTTCCTTTCTAATGCATTATTTAATAGTTAGTGACTATATGTATTTTTTATATATGTAGTGCATGTTATAATAGAGGAAACTTCGTACACCACATGATCCTATATTACCCTTATATTATCCATAAAAAAACCTCTAAGCACAATTGTTATTAATTATAACTTTAGTGATTTGTCTATGCATCATTTTTTATCTCGGACTTGGGTAGATAATTAAAGGAAATTTTGATCATATGAAAACATTTTGTGGGGTAGAGAGAAATATGTTGGAATATTTCTTTCCTCTTAGCAAACCAAATTGATTATATAACTACATTTGGGAGAGTCAAATGCTTCGTTACCTATTTTTCATCAAGTTGCTTCTCCTAGTCTCCCTCAATATTCTACCTAGTCCAATTCATTTTACATCATGTCAAAATATATGTAGTTTCCCATAGAGTTTTAGAGAAGTGACATCCAATGAATATTTAACTTATTATTTCACCCCTTTCTTTGTGCAAGAAACACATATTTGGACCATTGAAAAACCTCCTCGACAAATAATCCCATGTCAATATTTTATCTCTGAGGGAAAGCCACAATAAATTTCCAATTTTCACGGGGATATCAATTTCCATAGATATGCTCACTTCCACCTTTTCTCTTCTTCTGATGCCTTTGGGAAGTTCACATAGTACCCAAATTTGTAGTGTATCATCATTTGACAATATTGACTATCCATAATTATTCATCCTCTTCCTCCGTTAGGTGGAGGGAGGATTTTTACCAATGCATTCTTGCACAAACTCTTTTATTTTATATATCTTCCTTTATGTTCTAACTATATCCCCTTTCTACATCCAACTATCCATAAATTACCAATATTTGGATGACATAAATTTACTAGGTGAAATCATATTTTAAGATACAACATTATTCTAAAGTCTTCAAAACTATTGTATACTTCATTTTCTTTCATCCACAGGTCAAGTACCAAGTTTACTCTCAAGTCATTTCCAATCCTCCAACCTAGGAAACTTCCAATGAAGGGGAAATAATTTACTAATGATTTCCAGAAAATAGAGACATTTAGGTCTCATTTCATTAAGGAATTACTCCAAGATTCAATATATTTGGTCTCTATGTAATTTTTCATGATGATCAACTACTAGTAACAGTTTTTAGTAATTAACCTCTCTCTCTCTCTCTCTCTCTCTCTCTCTCTCTCTCTCTCTCTCTCTCTATATATATATATATATATATATATATATATATATTATATTATACACTAGTGCCTTCCCAAACAAATGTGGAGTTTTGAGCTCCCAATGAGCTTTAGACTTTTTTTTGGATAGACTCTTCCATTTTACTAATGAGATACATTTATCCTTATTCCATTTCCTATCACACAATAACTTTTTTGTGTAGAATCGATAAACAATAGGGAAACACACCTCCATAGTAGAGCAATATGAGTATGACAATGTCCAAGGAATTTCGATTCCATGAAATTTGAAGGAAAATAACATACGATTATATGTAAAGATAAAGTGTATACAAATAAGCATGAGATCATAAGTGAATATTCATTTTCTTCCAATATAGTCTTCTATTATCCTATTGACTAATTTTCCAATCACTGCACCAACATTGAATAGTGATCCAAATAAACACAAATGTGTCAAATTTACCATCCAAGTTGTCAAAATGCATAGATTTATCTCCAAATGTAACTTCAAAATGAAGACCTAAGTAATTCTATAAGGATAAAGAGTTGTACCTGAGAAATGGTTAGGTTGAGATCAATCATAATTCCATCCTTAGTAGGTGATGAATATCCATTCTGCAATATGATAACACAATAATTTTATTTTCCTTTTTATGTCAAGTTCCAATTCAATTGCTTTTTCTAATTTTGAGCCCATGTTTTTATTTTAGAGTTGGAAAATAACATAACCAAGTCTTGCTTTAGATAATAGGAACAATCCTCACTACTAGTGCAGTAGTGTCTCATGTTCTCAGGTTTTGTGTTTTTATGGCAGAAAGGGGAGGAACCATGGAACCATTCTCTTTCTTTATCCTCTAGTTTTTCTATCACTATCCTTTCTTCTCATAGTTTTTGTATTATTCCATCTCTACTCTAATCTATAGTTGTAATCATTCCTTCCAACCACCTAACTTAGAATATTGTTTTCCTCTATATAGCTTCTTGGTATTGAATAATGAGATCTAGTGTCAAGTTATTCAAATTATCAACTAGATCAACCTCATTTGTAATTATATTTGAGGAAATTATTATACTCCATCCTTTCATATGTTCCAAATTTCTTTATATTTATAATTTTTTCCCTTTTGTCTCTTGGTCAACCTGCTCATTATTTTAGACTTTTCCTTCTTGTTTTCTTTAAGTAATTATTACAGTTCTTCGTCTATGGAATCCTTTGGAATGAAGGAAGATTGTAACGACCCTCTATTACACCTAAGAAAAAGAGAAGCACAAAAGGAATTTATTTTATTTTATTAAGAAATTAACATCAACACATGATCACAGCAGTGCCTAATCAACAACATCGTAAGTAAAAGCAGTACCAACTGCTCATCATGGAAAATACTAATGACGCATTCAATGCATCAACAAAGGAATATACTGACACATAAACATAAATAACGTAGCAGGTCATCACATCATAATCATCTTGAAAACATTTACAACAATATTCAATCAAGTAACGAATACAAAATGACTACCTTCCCAACCTACCCTGCAACATTAGGACCTCAAGGACACATAAGCAATGCTCAAGCCCAGGTTCCAATTGATTTTAACCATTTAAGGTCTCAGGGATGGAGAATGTTATGAGGAACAAGGAGGTGTCTACATCCCACTAACAACAAGCCCAATAATCAACTATATAAATCCATCAATCATATTCATCAATTAATCATGGTGCAAGGGTAATCAATATCATTATCAATCATACATGAACATTTAAATATTGGCCGCACGTGAGAGTAGACGTTTCTAGAAAAATCACATGTCGACTTATGTATAGACACAAGAGAAAAGTAGTCACTAACTTAGTCATGCATGTAATAAAATCATGATGCAAGATTTATTAACATTAAATTCTAGGTGCAAGAGAATAATGAGGAAGACATCACACACCCACCTAAATAAATGTGTGCAAGAAAATTTTATTACTAAACTAACAATGACTCACCATTAATGAAATGCATGTGAGTAATCAAGCTAAACTCATTTTACATCCATCATTATTCTAATGCACAAGAAATCCAATTATTAAATTCATCAGCCATACATCATTATTCTTCAGACACAAGAGAATTGTACTTTATTTTAGGGTGCAAGAGAAGATTATTACTTAATCCATAAAATGTCAATTATTATAAAGGCACATGTGAGATCAACCTTAATTCAAAATATGCAAGTGATTAAAAACATGAATCAATAATATAACAACATTATTAGAAGGACGCACATGTAATAAAACTACTTAAATAGTCACACCATAACATTAAATCGGGGCGCATGAGTAAACTAAATGAAATTCATTTCAAGGTAATTCAATACTAGATCTATCTACCAAGACCAACCCTTCATCCCCGTGATTCAAGTCATAAGTTACTAACTAATATAAACTTATTTTATAAATTAAACAAGCGTGGGAAGGGAATACTTAAAGTAGAACAATTCTTATTCAATGAAAGTGAGAACTTCCCGCCTAAGACAAGAGTCCCAAAATCAGTTTTTAAGGTGCAACCCAAAATTCCTTTTAACAACTACCAGTGAACTCAATGTTACCCTTCCTCTCTCTTCTTAGTACAACTATAAAATAAATCCAATTAAGAAAAGAAGCAGAGAATACATCTTCTTACAATCCATTAGATGTGATCCTGTTTAATCTATGAATTCAACCAGGCGCAGTAAAAATTCAC
The DNA here is from genome assembly GCA_009831015.1 of Picea engelmannii. Classification (NCBI taxonomy): domain Eukaryota; kingdom Viridiplantae; phylum Streptophyta; class Pinopsida; order Pinales; family Pinaceae; genus Picea; species Picea engelmannii. Next base: position 15,609 of record WSFP011500833.1, on the reverse strand, counting down.
TGCCATAACTAATTTCCCTCGGGAGGTTAAAATTGAGGAAGTCCAAGTCAAGAGTAAAGGCCACTTCCCGGTATTAGGAAACAAATGACACTCAAGCTGAGATTTTTAAATTAGAAAACTTGTTGACCTCACAATGTCAACTGACCTTAGGTGTTCCTAAGTGTTGTGCCATTTAACCCACAGAGATCAACATACAAGATATACACAGATTCAAAAATACACAAGAGACACAAAGTTTTATGTGGTAAACCCCTCAGAGTAAGGGAAACATCCACGAGACACTGGAAATGTATTCTATTAGAAGAAATAACCCAAAGATTACAACAACCATATGCAACCGGCAGCTCGGGAGAGGGCTAGCAGCCCATTCTCCTCAAATGCCTCTAATGCATTCATATTTATACAATGTCTCCTTTACTTATAAAAAAATGAAAACATTAAATGTTTCCCCTATCTTAGCTGAGTGGTTTCAACAATAGGCAATAAATCTTCCTCAAAACTTGGTCAGCCAAAACCGCCTTATCCAAATAGTTGTCACATTCCTAACAATATTCACCTTGAAAACAATTTACCTGATGTCATGCCATTGTCCATTCATCACCTTCTTGAAAGATAAATATAGGTGATACCATTGCTTCCAAAACCGAAGAACCCATTTCATTGTTCCACCTAGATTTATCATGTGAACACTAACAAATCCTTGCAAGTGAAATATCCAATCTTCTCATCACAAACTTATATATTTTACCAGCATACGATACACGAGACATGTAACCCTATTCTTCCACATCTCTTGGACATAAACCTGAAGAAAGATTCTAAAATGATTTTACTAGTTTCACATCATTCATATCGAATTTCCTAAGTATTGTTACCATTTACTCAAGTTGGGATAACCCAAAACTTATCATCAATCCAGTCTCTATGAATTTCTATGCTCAACATTGTTTTGCTTCTCCCAAATCCTTCATCTCGAATGTCCAAGCCAACTGAGAGAACTCGTTTATCGTAACCATGCTTGTGCTTGCAATAAGCATATCTTCAACTACTTAATTACCAAGATAGTGAATACCATAGGTATTCCCACTTCTTGTAAATCTCGGCTCACCATGAAGGAATCAACATCATGTACCAAATGCCTAGGTACCATTAGTCCATACAATGAATTACTTGAGCTTTGCAAAAAACTCTTATGTCGCGATCCTGATCACCTTCAGTGCTCCACCTCAAACACTGTGTTCGAGACCTTCGCCAAAAAATAGACGAAGCTAGCCAAGTGAGTGTGACAACAACTCACCTCCAGGAAACTTTCAATGGAGTCCTGGCTCCACCCTAACATGAACATCCCCTTGAACAAATCTGGCCAAGCCGGCCAAGTAAACATTCACCACTCACCTCCAGGCCCATTTATAATGGAGTTACAACTAGCCTTTAAGAAGGCTTTATTACATATGATTACATGGACATAAAACCATGGGCAACTAACATGACTCGTCACCCACCCCCTATCCCCTAATTCTATGTCTCGAATTAACCGGTTGAAAAATAGGGGTACAAAAGCCTAACATGGTCTTATAGCCATATCCCCAACTACATATAAAAAAATTAAAAAAATTACAACTCCATTAAAATAAATGTTCACATGACAACTACCATTACCGTTGCTTCCATTTACCAACACCTCTCTCATCCTCGACTGCACCTTCCCATTGCTTGTCCTTTGGAGATGCCATGCTCACCTTCCATTGACACCACTACCAACAACATCATCGTATCCAACACCATAGCAACTACTAGCCACTTCTTTGGCACCTACCTCATACCCGTATCCAGCAGCCTAAGTCCCTGCCAACAATTGGCAGTACCTAGCTCTACCAAATTTGGAATCAATGCCAAATCACATGGCACATCCAATGAAAATTGATCCATCATATTTGTTCCTATCACCTCTTGCATGATCCTTTCAATTTGTCCAAAACTTGCCATCATGCTTTTCCATTTCAACTTTGTGTCGTGTCTACATGATTGATGGCCCCGACCACCTCACTAGTGATCGAATCCAGTCTCGTTAAGAAGAGGGTTTGCATCATTGCCACAATCTGGATTATTCCTCTGTGGGCGACTGACATAAATAGGACTTGCAACCCTTCCATAATCAAAATCATGTTTCTCTGGACACCTTGAATAAACACGGCTTGTTGACCTACCATAGTCAGGACTGCCCCTAATTGCACGCCTACCATAGATAGCACTTGTTGATCGATCATGACCATAACCCTCTCCAGATCTTCCATACCGACCTCCTCGAATGGGGCTGGAAGGTCCACCACTTCAGGTTCTTTGTAACAACCCTAGCTAAATGATTGCTTAAGATTTACCAAGTATAATTAATTAAATAATTAATTGTCCTAATGTATATTAGTTAAATAATGATTATTTATTGACAATATTAATTAATTGATTAATTAATTAATTAATTATTGTTTAATATATGTTTATTAATTAATTAATTGATTGATTAACACATTTAATGTTTAGGGTAAAGAATTAAATACTTAATAACTTTTAATTCATTATTATAAAAAATTACGTATGCAGGGGATGAAGCATTGAATGGAGGGATAAGGTATTAAATGGAGGGATAAGGTGGGTGGAATTAAAGGAGGGTAGGAGGTGATGAATGGAAGAGGATATGAGGGGGAGAGGCATTCGAAAAAGGGGACTTTTTGGAAATTTGGAGGAAGAGGAAGCATTATTTGAGATTAGAGACTGTATTTCCTGGTTGGTATTTTCGGGTTTTGGAGTTTGGGTGGACTGTTACAGGGGTGCACCAAGTTGTTGGGAGTTTTGGGCTTGGGGGGACAAGAATCCTCACAGAATCCTAGAGCTAGGGAGCTGGATAGGCTCTATTCCTAGCTGGCAGGGAGGAAAGATTCGGTTTTGGGCAGAGTTTGGTCAGAGCAGCTTGGTGGGAGTTTGGGCAGCAGAGCAACGAGGATAGACGGAGTTGGGGAAACAACATCACTGAAAGGTATTTATGTTCATATTTATGGCATGTCATTATCGTTACGATGGTTCACTATTTTACTATGTTGTATATGTTTTTTTTTTCTTTATATATAATTTATATCATGTTGCCCATTTTGAATTTTGCTGAGTCGTAAACTGTAAACTGTTATTTTGTTGAACAATTATAATAGAAATGTTATATTTAAATTTATGAATTTCTAAGATCTATTAGATAGGACCTTACACTTGGTATCAAAGCTCTAGTTTAAAATCTGGGGCCAAGGGCCTACCCACCTACTCAGAATTGACCCAGAAATAAATCAGAAAAACCTTAGAAACTGTTATAAGTTTCAAGGAGGCTTGTTCACCTTAGAACCTATAAGAAGCCTCACCTGTATGTAAGAAGCTTCACTTGTAGAAGGAAGTAACATTAAGATTGACCTATAAATGAGGTAGAGAATATATAATATATATATATATATATATATAAGTTAGATGAAAGAAATTTATGAATCTTGATATATATTTCTATATGTATAAAAACAAATAAATAAATAAATAAATACAAAATAATTCATTATATAAAAATAAATATATATATATATATATATATAAGTTAGATGAAAGAAATTTATGAATCTTGATATATATATCTATATGTATAAAAAAAATAAAAAATAAAAAATAAATAAAAAACAATTCTCCCTGCCCCCACTATCCATTCAAATATTCCTAAAAGGCTTCAACAAACTTCTTTGATACCATGATGAATTTTTCTAACACATGGTGAACAGATTCCACTCCTACAGTTAACTAACACAGTCTGAATTTAAATGCTAATCAAAACTGCAATCTGAATCTCAATAGAATCTATAAACACACAGTTAGAAAACATACAATGTAACACATAGATTACTGTTAAGAACCCTGTTATTGATACTCCATTACTGCAGAATAAAAATCTGCTACAGGAAAATTCTATAGACATAATTTTATGTGGAATAAATAAAACTAAAACTCTCTAATATAGATCCATACCCTAAACCTTTCTCTTATATAACTGAGAGGGGACTCCTAGGTTTACAAAAGAAATAGATCTATTGCTTAGATCTCAAGATTTGCATGCAAGAGAGTGTGCTCCAAAGAGGATTTGTGCCCTATCTAACAAAAAAAATGAATTTAGAAAGACTGCTAAAAATAAAACAGACTGCCTCATCTAAATTTAGTGCCTTATCTCTAAACTGAAGACTAAGGATAAACTTATTCTATTCAATCTATAGATGGTGCACGCATGGATGCATGTTCCCTCACTGTTGGAATACTCAAAAGAGTCCAGGGAGACGCCTTGGCTATTGCAATGGATGTAGCTTGTTTTCCACACCTTTACATACCTTATCAATGTCAATGCTAAGTAGAAGTTCGGATAAGTGCAAAATATCTTCAGTAATTGCAGCTTTCGAGCGAATTAATGGAGCTCCCAGGAGGCGGAATGCACTACGACCTAAATTCATTAAGAAAAATTATTGGGACTGTGGGCCAACACCGAGGACAAGAACCTGCACCAATGCACAACACAATATAATTCAAAGATGAGACTAACACACCAAGCGCCACGACCAAAGACAGGAACCCCACGTTGTACCCCACGCTGTAGAGAAAAGAAAAAAAAATGTATTGGAAGAGGGTCCAACCTCCAAGTCCACCAGCCATCAAAGTCGAGCTTCGCACCTGTGAACATACAAGCACGGGTTAGCACAGAGCCACAACACACAAATCAAATTCTAGCACCCAAAGTGCCAAGAACCAAGTCCATATGAAACTTTTATAGTGCACTATGAGTCAGCGCAAGTCAGTGCTCAAACCACGCACGAGCCACGAGGAGGGATCCCACGAGAGGCATGCTAAGGCATGCTTTGCAAGTATTGTTATTTGTTGAAAGCACTAGAGGCAATGCAAGGTCACAAGAGGGGCACCCAACAAAGCACTAGCACCAGCGCCAACACAATGCAACCTGCAACCAGTAAAAAAAAAACAAAAAGAAACCCAACACCAGTGCCAGCGTCAAACACACACAACCCAATACCAAACACCAGCGCCAATGCCAAACACCAGTCCACACATAAGTCACTAAATCCTAGCGCTGAACGCGAAGCCCATGAGGAGCATAGTAGGTGCATAGTGCGTCAAACATTAGAACACAACCAGTGCACAAGGCATGTACCAAAACAATATACAAGCCAACGCTTAGAGTCGAGCATCGAGCCACCGAGGGAGGAGCCTGCGGCCATTACCATAACTCCGCCGCAGTTGCAGAGTAGGAGAAGCCCAGGGTGCCTTTGCATAATGAGATAGGAAGCAGGTTGATTAGGGTTAGGGGATAGAGACCCCAGAAAGAGTGTGTTTAGGGTTTAGGGCATGTGGGCCTCATGTGAGGACCCACGATGCCGTTTCGAATTTTTATTTTATTTATTTATTGTTTTAATCTTAACTAATATTTATTTTATTTATTTTGTTTTAATTTTTATTTATTTTTATTGTTTAAAATTATATTAGATTTGAGTTTAATTGTTTAAATTGTCCATATTTAAATTATAGATTTAAATTTAGTTTTTTTTAATTATAATTAAATTATCCATGTGTTAAATTGTCCATATTTAAATTATAGATTTAAATTTAGTTTTTTTTAATTATAATTAAATTATCCATGTGTTAAATTATCCACATTTAAATAATAGATTTAAATTTAGGTTTAAACATATTTAAATTTATGTTTTAAATTAGTTATAAATTAATGTGATTAATCAAAAGTGGTTAATCAATGGAAATAATTTAAATTAAATTAGTGATTAATTATGTACTTAATGAATTAATCAATAATAATAATAATAATAGTAATTTTCAGGGTTAATTGAAGGTGTTGATTAAGACGATTGGAAATAGGGTTAAAGTTTAGTTTAGATTTTAAGTTCTTAATAATTAATCAACTTTAGGTTGAAAATCACATTAATTAGTTTTAGATGAAAAGTTTAAGGACTTAGAACAAGATAAGCGGGAGGGGGTTTCATGCACGCTAGGAAAGTAAGCTAGAGGAATTGGTGAGTATGGCACAAAGCTAGCGTAGCTACGAGGTGAGAGGGTCAATAGTTTTCTTAGGCAAAGACATCAAGCTTAGACGCTTAACGCTAACCTAGCCACCTCCCTTAAAGAGAGTAACGTCTGTTTACAGAAAAGTAAAAAAAAAGGCGTACGCCTAACCCTGTTTTGTAGTTTAAGTTGCGCAAATGTGAAACATCCTTGAACTCACCCTGACAACTTTGGATGATGCAGGTTAAATCATACAGGATGGTTAGGACTTGAGGAAATCGAGGTAGAGGGGAATCGTCGCAGGGACCGCCAGTGCCGCCACCACCATCGCCTGAACTAGCTCTCATATTGTGCTCTTTGGAGGCCATAAATGAGACTTTAAAGGGGTGTGAACCAACAGGGATCGAAGTGGAACCCCCACCATATGGAACGGGTAATCCAGAAGCGTCGAGGGTTTCAGGGGGAGGACCTCCACCCGAAGACATAACTAGAGAATTGCAGAAGATCAAACTTCCGGAGTTTGTTGGGGGTCATGCTAGTGAGGCATGGTTGGAAGGTATGACAAGGTGTTTTTCCTTAAGGGACTATGCATCCACCTCAAAGGCGAAGATAGTGATTTTCTAGTTGAGAGACAGTTCCTTGAACTGGTGGGGCAACCTAGAAAGGCAACTACATCTTACCCCGGACACCGTGTCTTGGGAACTTTTCGAGGAGAGGTTCCGAAGGAAATATCTGCTAGCTTACTATGAGGAACAACAAGTAGGAGCATTTCATGCTCTAGTACAGGGAAACAAGACCGTAGAAGAATATGAGATCAGGTTTATGGAATTGGTCAAATATGTTTCATATATGGATAATGACCAACAACAGGCGGAATGCTTTGTCTATGGGTTAAACCCTAAGATAAGGGCTATGGTGCGGATGTGGAAACCGTCTTCCATAGCGGAAGCTATGGAAAATGCGCGTTATGCAGAGGAACACATGAACTTGACCGGAGGTACGATACTAACCTTTCCACATCGTCTTGGATTCATGGGGAAGGCCCCTAGGACATTTCCTAGGGGAGGGAGCTCAAGGCCACCTCCATATGGTAATAGAGTCGCACAAAGGACAGTACCCGCAGGGATTTCAATGGCAGCGAGTGTAGCATCTCGTTCATCACCAACAACGCAGGCAGGTCCACGACCATCTCAGGGAGCAGCTAGTAGGGGTAGGGGTTCTAGGGGAAGGAACTCATTTCAGAGATAGTCACATAACAGTGCGCAGGTTCAATCTCATGTTACCTGTTGGGGATGTGGAGGACCCCATTACCAGCGTGACTGCCCAGAGTTACAATCAAGATTTGTACATAGAGAAGGAAAGGCCCCGATGGGAAGAGAAAGTAGCAACCACCATATTTACGCAGCGGTTAATAATCGCCAGGCCGAACATCAATCCATGGAGGTGGAGTCATCAGGTACGCTAAATCATATCAACGTTAAGATTTTATTTGATTCTAGTGCTACAGATAGTTTCATTTCACCATCTGCATTAGAAAAGAGTGGGTTGGCAGCTTACGAGCACGATGACTTTAAACAAGTCGAGATGGCTTCGGGGGGAAAGCAAGCAGTAGGACCTAGTGTTGATAATTGGATAGTAGACCTAGGAGTGTGTACTACCAGGTTGAAGGTTTACGTTACTGCTCTTGGTGCATATGACCTAATCATTGGAATGGATTGGTCAGAAGCTCATCGAGATTTGGTAGATTGTTTCGCAAAAAGGGTGTTTTATGTTGACGATGAAGTCAGGACAGTAGAGATCCAGGGTGTACGGAGAAAGGTGTCATTATGATTTATCTCAAATATGAAGGTTAAGTGATGCTTGAGGCATGGGTGTCGACTATATGTAGTGGAAGAAGTGAATGAAAGGAAGGGACCCTCCTTGGATCATTACCCGGTATTGTCATAGTTTAAGGATGTTTTTCCGAATGAGTTGCCAAGGTTACCTCCTGAGAGGGAGCTTGATTTTACTATTGAGATAATACCTAGTGCAGAACCAATTTCCAAGACTCTGTATCGGATGACAGCGCCAAAAATTTGTGAGTTGCAAATGCAGTTGAAAGAGTTATTGGACTTGGGGATAATAAGGCCCAGTGTCTCACCTTGGGGTGCACCAGTAATTTTTGTAAAGAAGAAAGATGGTTCCTTACGAATGTGTATAGATTACAGGGACTTGAACTGTGCTACAGTGAAAAATAGGTACCCAATGCCGCGAATATATGACCTCTTCGATCAGATGAAAGGAGTAGCGGTATTCTCAAAGATCGATTTGCGATCAGGGTATCACCAGTTAAGGATTAAGGAAGGCGATATTCCTAAAACTACCTTTCGAACCTGGTTTGGACATTACGAGTTCGTTGTAGTACCTTTCGTATTGAACAATGCGCCAGCAGTATTCATGAGACTCATGAACAACGTATTCCTAAAGTACTTAGACCGTTTTGTACAAGTCTTTCTAGATGACATCCTCATCTATTCCAAGAATGAAAGAGAGCATGAGGAACACTTGCAAGTGGTGTTGTCCTGCCTTAGAGAGAACAAATTGTATGGAAAGTTGTCGAAGTGTTCCTTCTTCCAAAAAGAGATCTACTATTTAGGTCATATCATTTTCGGTGAAGGAATATCTGTGGACCCAGAAAAGGTAAAGGCCATTATGGAGTGGCTTGTGCCGAAAAATTCCCATGAGGTGAGAAGCTTCATGGGTCTAGCAGGTTATTATCGGAGATTTGTGGACGGATTCTCTAAAATAGTGAAACCCATCACCACTTTGTAGTGCAAGGGGGTTAGGTATGAATGGACAGAAGAATGTGATAGTGCATTCATCGAGCTTAAGAGGTTACTAACTAGTGCACCAATTCTATGAGTGTCGGATATGGAAAAGGAATTCACAGTCTGCACGGATGCCTCGAAGCAAGGGTTGGGGGCCGTGCTAATGCAAGATGGAGGAGTGATAGCTTATGCATCAAGGAAGTTGAAGAAACACGAAGAGCTATACATGACTCATGCTTTAGAGTTGGCAACTGTAATGCTAGCTCTGAACGTTTGGAGGCACTATCTTGTGGGGTGAAACTTTGATCTCAAAACGGACCATCAAAGTTTAAAACATATCTTCACTCAAAGGAATCTGAATGCCAGGAAAAGGCGATGGAGTGAGTTTATGAGTGAGTACGATTTTGGTATTTCATACATCAAGGGAAAGGAAAATGTGGTCGCAGATGCCTTGAGTAGGAGACCACGTGTCTTCTCCTTGGTACCCTTAAAGGTCAATCTAAGGGAACGTGTGTTGATGCAACTCCAAGGAGACAGTTGGTATTTAAAGGTTACTTCAAACCTCAAGAGTGGGAGGCAATTAAATCCAAAGTATGAAGGATATAGGCTGGAAGCCGACGAACTATTGAGATATCGGGGAAGGATGTACATCCCTGAAGATGGGGATAGTCGAAGCATCACACTGAAGGAAGCTCATAGGGCACTTTATTGTGCACATCCGGGTGTGAAGAAGATGTACGCAAACATGAGGAAGCTCTTCTTCTGGGTAGGCATGAAGCACGATGTGGTCCATTTCATCGCCTAGTGCCTAGAGTGTCAACAAGTGAAAGCCGACCACCACCACTCAGCAGGCCTCTTACAACCACATGATGTTCCTATGTTCAAGTGGGAAGTCATCTCTATGGATTTTGTTGTGGGTTTGTCGCTGACATATCATAGACACAATGCCATTCTTGTGATAGTTGATAAGTTAACCAATAGTGTTCATTTTATTCTGGTTAGAGACACTTATGATGTCACTGATGTGGCACATGTATTTGTAAGTGAGGTTATCTGTTTGCAAGGGATACCTAAGAAGATCATTTTAGATAGGGACTCCCGATTCACTTCTAGGTTTTGGACAAGTTTGCAGTCAGCGTTGGGGACTCAGTTGAACTTAAGCACAACTTATCATCCTGGAACAGATGGGAAAACTGAGAGAGTAAATCAATTCATGGAAGACATGCTTAGGATGTACGTCATGGATAATCAAACCTATTGGGAGAAGTACCTACCTTTGGTAGAGTTCGCCTACAATAACAATTTTCATAGCTCCATCAGAATGACACCCTACGAAGCTCTGTATGGAAGGCCATGCAAAATGTCATTGAGTTGGGATAGTTTAGAAGATCGAGTAACAGTTGGGATGGAAGTGATTCAAGAGATGGAGGAACAGGTGATTCAGATTAGGCAGAGACTAAAGGAAGCACAGGATAGGCAGAAAAGTTATGCGGATGCACATAGGACCAACCGAATTTATGAAGTGGGAGACTAGGTTTTCATTCATATCAGGCCTAACAAGAGTACCATATGGTTCAGGAAGGGGACAAAGTTGTCACCTCGATTTATAGGACCATTCAAAATTCAAGAGAAAATTGGACCCATTGCCTATCGTCTCGTACTGCCACCCCACCTGCATAAAACTCATAATGTTTTCCATGTATCTGTTTTACATCATTATGTTGCTGATGAATCACATAAACTAAATTGGAAGGAACTGCAGGTATCAGACATGGGAACGCTCATGGTAGAACCGTTACGCATATTGGATCGTAGAGTCCGATAACTCAGGAACCGTCTGGTAGACCAAGTTAAGGTCCAGTGGGACAAGTATAGTCTAGGATCTGCTACGTGGGAAGATGGCGAGACACTACTATGAGATTATCCCTCACTTTTTTTTACCACCTCGAGAATGTGTTTCTCGAAGTTTGGGTGTGTGTAACACCACCTTTTGACTTAGACAACCAAGATTACCTGAGGCCTAAACACCTTTATTTTCTATTCACAGTGAAACTATTAAATGATACACTTGAACTTTTAAGACGTATGAATCTTTATGAATGTTTAAATGTATTTGGATAATGATGGTTATGATGCGATATATTGTGAGAATGTAAATTTTATGAATGTTTAAATGTTATTGATGATGATGGATATGATGTGACATATTGTGTGAATGAGAATGCTATGAAGGTTTAAATGTTATTTGAATAATGTTGGATATGATGCAATCTGTTATGTAAGTGATAATTTTATGAATGAGTGTCGTTAATTGAATTATGGGATAATATGAGATCTATTTCTAACTTGAAAACTTTGATGTTAAAGTTGTTGGTACGCGGATACCAAATTGAAATTATGGTTGTATGCAATTACATGATGATAATGCATAGAAATGTATGAGTTTGTGTTACAGACTAGTCTGCAGGTTATGGGCTATGAAATAGCCAAGGGATAATGATGATGAAAGTGGATGTCATGACCATTGGCCAAAAAACAATATGGTATGAATCTTTGTATGTGAAATTATATTGGTTTGGATGCATTGCTATGATATGTGGATCAGTGCATGATTTCAGGTGGTAAGACTGCCCAAAATCGAATAGACGATGACAAAAATCCCAGCAACATGGTGCCACTATATATTCCATTGTAGTGTGTGGACCCTAGTTATGATTAGGAGGGGTGGAGGCATTTTCCACCGTGTATCCTCCGAAACCTAAAGTCATGAGAGGGTGATGTTAGCTCACGCTCCCCTAGATGTGTGATGATGACTGTCAGTTGCATGTTGGGGAAGCTTGGTCAAGATAGTGACACTTCCGCTTATGGGTTCTATTTGGAGTTAGGTCAATATAGTTGATGCTCCAAGATAGTCCAGCAGAGGAAGGTTAGGAATGGGATGGAAGTAAGTTAGGGAGGAAGGATGAGTAGAAATAGTTGAGAGTGTATGGAGATTTGTCTTATGGTGGAATTTATTGTTTTTCCTTCTGAAAAGAAAATGTGTATATATATGAATATTTATAATTATGTAACTAAACTACAATTGTCTAAATAACATTGTTGAACTAGATAATTATGATTAAAGGATTTCACAAACATTTGATTGGTTTATTCTTTTATAAAATGAATAGTCTTGTTGAATGGACTGGATGCATATGGAAATTATTATAGAAATGATAGTTATTGATATTAGTACATGAACGAGACTTGTATGTACTAGCTACACATGCATTTCTTGCACATGTACACTAGTATGTATGAGTTTCTTGGCTTACTTACTAATAATGTCGGTTATTTGTTAGGAATGTGTGAACAATGTTTCTTTTCCCGTGTATCATAAAATACTTTAACTTTGGGATGAAGTTTCTTGAACGGTGGGTGTATGTAACAACCCTAGCTAAATGATTGCTTAAGATTTACCAAGTATAATTAATTAAATAATTAATTGTCCTAATGTGTATTAGTTAAATAATGATTATTTATTGATAATATTAATTAATTAATTATTGTTTAATATATGCTGATTAATTAATTAATTGATTGATTAACACATTTAATGTTTAGGGTAAAGAATTAAATACTTAATAACTTTTAATTCATTATTATAAAACTTTACGTATGCAGGGGATGAAGCATTGAATGGAGGGATAAGGTATTAAATGGAGAGATAAGGTGGGTGGCATTAAAGGAGGGTAGGAGGTGGTGAATGGAAGAGGATATGAGGGGGAGTGGCATTCGAAAAAGGGAACTTTTTGGAAATTTGGAGGAAGAGGAAGCATTATTTGAGATTAGAGACTGTATTTCCTGGTTGGTATTTTCGGGTTTTGGAGTTTGGGTGGACTGTTACAGGGGTGCACCAGGTTGCTAGGAGTTTTGGGCTCAGGGGGCCAGGAATCCTCATGGAATCCTGGAGCTAGGGAGACGGATAGGCTCTGTTCCTAGATGGAAGGGAGGAAAGATTTGGTTTTGGGCAGAGTTTGGTCAGAGCAGCTTGGTGGGAGTTTGGGCAGCAGAGCAGCGAGGACAGACGGAGTTGGGGAAACAACATCACTGAAAGGTATTTATGTTCATATTTATGGCATGCCATTATCGTTACGATGGTTCACTATTTTACTATGTTGTATATGTTTTTTTTTCTTTATATACCATTTATATCATGCTTCCCATTTTGAATTTTGCTGAGCCGTAAACTGTAAACTGTTATTTTGCTGATGATATTTTGTTGAACAATTATAATAGAAATGCTATATTTAAATTTATGAATTTCTAAGATCTGTTAGATAGGACCTTACATTCTCAGTCAAATGTTGAGCCTACGTTCTGCACCAACAAAACCACTCCAACTGGCTCCACCATAATGTAAAGTGGCAGCTCCACCTTCCATAATTGGTACGCTCTTCTCTAAAGCGGCTTGCGTCTCCCCTTTACATAGAAACAAGTCTCCTTCACAATGGAATAAATATAGATTGAGGGTGCAAAAAACTGAGTAAAGAGCACACTCAAGCTCATTCCTCTACTAAGCGATCCAAGAATTTCACCGAAGCCAAGCACTGGGGAAGATTTCCATCTTACGAAAGAACGAATAGCAGAGGGTTGTTCCAGAACAATTAGCTCTTACAACAGAGGGTTTCCACATGGTTTAACTGTCACATTTCCTCACGCAGAGACATACATGGTACATAAACCTTGGTCCACTACCTCTTTATCCACGATAACAATGTCACCATGGCTCACCTTGTGTTCGTAGGTCGCCTCGATAAGGTCCAACGTGCAAGTCTCGGAAGCGAAGACCATGGCCCCGTTCTTGCACCTCCCCATGACCAGGGTTTGAAACCTGTGCGGGTCGCACCTGACCACCAACATGTCCTCCGTCAATAAAACCAGAGAAAAAACACCAGATTTGGGTATCCATGTGGGCATAGCCACACTCATATGATTAGAAGTGGCCTCCATATTCATCTCAGCTAAGAATAGAAAGAACAACAGAAAGAAAGTCGAGGAAGATTTTCACAACTCCACCAAAACACATCTAGCTCTTTCATGACTGGGCTCTCTCCATGCTCGCACCAACTCTTCAATCAACTACACAAATCTAGCAACAAGTTCATTCAAATCTGCGCTCTGATATTTTCACCAGCTCAGCCTCAGCCTTCACGGATTATGTTTGTTGGAGCTTTAGGAGGAACGGAAAATAACAAGAATAGGAGCAGCCTCTGTGGTGGAAGCCATGTCCAGACTAGAAAACAAAGAAATCAGATTAAAAACCCCCGATGATTGTCATCTTCTTGCCTTCTCTCTTTCTCCTTGGCTCTTAGATTCTTCCTACGACTACCTTCTAATGGCTACTTAGTTGGTTGGCCCCACCTTCCAAACAATAGTAACAAGTTATTTATCGTGCATGCGATTTTTGTGATCTCCATATGGTTTATCCACGCAACAATTCTTCATGGTGATCGGGAATCTCCATGTAAGGTAGCTAGAGAGGTAGTGGGGGGGCCCAAAGGGCCCATAGTGATAATAGTGGAGGTCATTCAATGTAAGGTGGACTAGGTCCACTATATTATTAAATAAGGCCCACTATGGTAGTTAGATATAATAAATGTAAGAGGACTTCTTAGAAGGTTCTACTTCTAGAAGATTCCTCCTCTAGAATGTTCTTAGGTGATGGTAGTACTATATAAAGGGGTTCAAGCAATGTAATGAGACATGAAAAGAAGTATTGTATTTGGAGCGGTAGCTCAATAGGAGGATGCCCCCTCGAAGAGGCAAGTGAACAAGAGAGGATCTCTTCCATAATAGGATCCATTGTATGGTGTTGCCCTACCTCAAGGGTTTGGTAATAACAAAGAGTGGTTTCTTCTATATTGCTTTGTGGATATATTGTGTATTCAGTATTTGTGGAAATATATTTGTAGATCTATTCAGGTTCTTAACAATTGGTATCAGAGCACTTTCCAGGGCCGGAGTTGTGGGCAACTATTTTTTATTTTTGCAGATTTTTTTTTTCGGAGAAAAAAAAAGAGGGCCGCGACATTTCAGACATTTTCAGTATATTTCTATATAAAATTTGCAGAAAAGGGTTGTATATCTGAGTTCCTCTCAGAAAAACACCCAAGTTAAAAAAAAAAATCGTGCGAAACGGAGTCCCGAAAGTCAAGATATTGAGGTTTTAAAATCTGCAATTTTTCAGGGTTTTTTTTGCGGACGGCGGCGCGATTTATTTTTATTTCTGTAGCATTTGGAGGCCAAATTTGCCCAAATAAATTATAGATCTGAGTTCTTCTCACAATTTCACCCAATTTCAAAAAAAAAATCAGCCGAAACGGAGTCCGAGAAGTGAAGTTATGAGCATTTCAAGTTCAACAGTTTTTTAGGGTTTTTCCAGAAAAAACCGCGATTTTCTACCGAAACTTCTTGGGTCTATTTTTTGAGTTTTTTCATGACGAATGCAGGACTGAAAAGTTCATAGGGTGCTCAGATGGGTATTTCATCTCAAACCTTGAAAGAAATTATTAAATCATTCAAAACCCAATTGGATGATAGATTGGATGTGTTTGCACAACGCCTCACAGACAACCTCACAAAGAGCCTCACAGATGGCCTCACAGCCAGCCTCACATATGGCCTCAATGATAGTTTTCATAGTATTCAAGATTCATTGAATGACATG
>ML886608.1:0-11239 GCA_009831015.1 Picea engelmannii | reverse complement strand
ACTGGATCCTATATGTATATTGTATTGTAAAAAATGTAACACCATGAATGAATATAGAATATGCTGGTTTTCCCGGTTTGGGTTTCCAGGGGAAAAATATCTGTGTAATGTGTGTATTTTCCATTGTATCTTTTATTGAAAATTTATTTGTAGTAAAATATTGTATAAGGTTAAAATCTACATTTGGTATTAGAGCTTTGTTGGCTTCAGGGGGATGCCTTTATGGTCAAGGTTTTGGCTTGGGACTCCGATAAGCCTTGTTACCGTGGGAGATCTGTGGTATTGATTTTTAAGGTGAAAAGAAATGGCGAGCAGTTTGAAAATGGAGATCAAGAAGTCTAATGGGAAAAATTTTGAGTTATGGAAGCTCAATATGGAAGATTTGTTGGTGGATAGAGATTAGTGGATCACGGTGGATCTAGGTACTACACCTACATGAACTTGAGTAGATGACTGGAAAAAGTTGGATCAAAAGGCGAAGAGCACAATTCGAGTGTGTCTCTCAGATTCAATATTACCGAATGTGTCAGAGGAAGCTACAACCAAATATTTATGGGATAAGTTGGGGAAGTTGTATTAGACTAAGTGCCTAGTAAATAAAATTTTCCTGATAAAGAAGTTTTATAACCTAAGGATGAGAGATGGATACTCGGTGGCAGAGAATTTGAATGCCTTCAATACAATGGTAAGTCAGTTAGTATTTGTTGAGATTAAAATTTCAGATGAAGATAAGTGTATCATTTTACTATGCTCTTTACCAGACTCGTGGGATATTCTGGTTATGGTCATAGGTAGTAATACAACTGCCTTGAAGTTTGATGAAGTGGTCTCATCCTTGTTGTCGAAGGAGATGAGATGGAAGAACATGGAAGGACAGAGCACATACACATTATTTGCAAGAGGACGCTCTCAGGAAAGAAACAGATCTAAGTCCTCAAGTGGGAGATCTAAGTATAAGGGTAGATCTAAATCTCTCAGAAATTTTGTAAAGGTACGTTGGAGATGTGGAAAAGAAGGGCACTACAAGAAGCAGTGTAGATCCAAAATTGAGAAAAAGAAGGGATCTGAAGGAGCTCCTTCTACAAAAGAAAATACCTCCAAGGAAGAAGGAGGGGATGTGTACTTGGCTTCTTCAAGAACACATGCAGATCATGAGGCATGGTTGGTTGACGCAGGTGCATCCTTTCATATGACTCCCCACAGGGAGGCGTTCTGTGAATATGAAAGGTATGATGGAGATAATGTTTTCCTAGGTGATTATTCGACAACCAGAATCATAGGACAAGGAAAATTCAAGTTGAGGATCATATATGGAAGGATTAGAACACTACCTGGTGTTCTGCACATCCAAAGTTTGGCCAAAAATTTGATTTTTGTAAGAAAAATGGATGATGCAGGGGTAAAAACAATATTTGAAAAGGAAACCTACAAGATGCTTCAAGGAGCAATGGTGTTGCTAAAGGGAATTTGATTTGGAACTCTGTATAAGCTGCAAGGAAGAACTATTAGTGATGGGTATAATAGTTCCATTGTTCATGATATTGGAGTTGAAGATGAAAGAACTCCTACAGTCTCTAGAGAAAATTTTATGCTATGGCATCAAAGACTGAGGCATATCAGAGAGACGGGTCTTTGACTACTACACGATAAAGGTATGGTTGAAGGTATGTCTAATTTCTCTCTGGATTTTGATTTATGTGAACATTGTGTATATGGGAAGTAGAAGCGGGTAAGATTCCCCTCTGGTGCAATGAGGGTAGAAGGAATTTTACAGCTAGTTCTCAATTATGTGTTTAGACCTGTGTCGGTTCCATCATTGCGAAAATTTGTGTACTATGTCTCATTTATAGATGACTTCTCGAGGAATACTTGGATATATTTCCTCAGGAAGAAATCTAAAGTCTTTGACATGTCTAAAGAGTTTAAGGATCTTGTTGAGAATCAAACAGAGAAAATAATTAAGGTGTCGAGGACAAATAATGGTGGAGAGTTCTGCGCGAATGAATTTGAAGAATTTTGTAAGAAGTGCGGTATAGAAAGGAAGAAGATTACTTCATATACATCTCAACAGAATGGAGTTGCAGAAAGGATGAAGATGACGATGATGGAAAAAACAAGGTGCATGCTCAATGGTGTCAGGTTAGGGCAAGAATTCTGGGCAGAGGCAGTGGGTAATGCATGTTACCTAGTCAACAGATCACCCTCATCAGTGTTGGATGACAAGACTCCACAAGAGGTATGGACTGGTAAGAAACCTTCTCTCACACATCTCAAGGTATTTGGTTGTGAGGCCTATGTTCATGTTCCAAAGGAAAACAAGAGTAAGCTAGATAAGAAGGCTGAAAAGTGTATCTTTATTGGGTATAAAGATGGTCTCAAAGGTTATAATCTTTGGAACGAAGAATCTAGGAAGGTTGTGTATAGCCAAGTTGTGGTATTTAGAGAAATGAACGATGTTGTTAAACAGGAAGTCCTACCAAGTAAGGAAGAACCAGAGAAAACAGAGTTTGATTTAAAGGATGATGAATCAGACTCTACAGAAGAACGTGAATTAGAAGAAGAAGATCATCAATGCTCATACTCCATTATTGAGGAAACCGGTTCAAGAAAGAAGGCTACCAAAAAGGTATACTCCATCTGATTTATGTTCAAATTTTACTTTGTCTATTACTGATGATGATCCTATAACTGTTAGGGAGGTAGTGGATTCAAAGGATGGAAAGCTTTGGAAAAAGGCCATGGATGAATAATGACAACCTTGGATAAGAATGAGGCTTGGGATCTAGTGGAGTTGTCGACTGGAAGAAATCCCATTGGAAACACATGGGTATTTAAAAATAAGTTGAATGCAGAAGGAAAAGTGGAGAAATACAAAGTTCGGTTAGTAGCAAAGGGTTATTCTCAGGTTGAGGGAATTGATTTTGGTGAGATTTTTTCTCTTGTTGCCAATTTAACTTCCATAAGATTTCTTTTATATGTTGTTGTTGCATTTGATTTTGAAGTAGAACAGATGGATGTGAAGACAACATTCCTACATGAGGATATGGAAGAAGAAATATATATGAAGCAGCCAGAAGGCTTTGTTGTGAAGGGAAAGAAGGAGCTGGTATGTAAGCTGAAAAAGTCCCTGTATGGTTTAAAACAATCACCAAGGATGTGGTATCAAAAATTCGATACTTATATGTTGGGACTTGGCTTCACAAGAAGCAAAGAGGATCATTGTGTGTATTTTAAATTAATTGGTGGTCATTTTATTTATTTGGTCTTGTATGTGGATGACATGTTGTTGATAGGAAACAACAAAGATATTATCCAGGATGTAAAAACTCAGTTGTCCTCTAAATTTGACATGAAGGATCTCGGTGCTTCAAATTTAATTTTGGGCATGGAAATTAAAAGAGATCGGAAAAAGAGGAAACTCTGGTTAAATTAGAGAAAATATGTCGAGACAATATTGCAAAGGTTTAATATGCAGGAATGTAAACTGATAAAGGTCCCTATTCCTGTTGGTGTAAAGTTATTTGCGGATCAATGTCCCAAGACATAGGAAGAGGAGGAGGACATGTATCATGTTCCATATGTGAGTGCAGTTGGCCATTTGATGTATGCAATGGTCTGTACTTGACCGTACATTGCACATGCAGTGGGAGTTTTGAGGAGGTATATGTCAAAACTAGGGAAGGAGCATTGGACAACAGTAAAAATGGTTTTCAGGTATTTGCGTGGCACTGCTAGCTATGGATTATGCTACTAAGGAAGACCAGGATTGGACAAAATGTTGGACATACATGGCTTTATGGATGTAAGACTGGGTTGGAGATCTGGATCGTAGGAGATCTACAAGCAGGTACGTGTTCAACCTGTTTGGAGGAGCAATCAGTTGGATGAGTAAAAGACAGGTTGTAGTGGCACTTTCAACTATAGAATCTGAATACATGGCAGCCACTCATGCAAGCAAGGAAGCAGTATGGTTACAAAGATTGTGTTCATGTATTGGGTTGGTACAACAAGCTATAACGATCGATTGTGATAGTGAGAGTGCAACTTTTTTGGTGAAGAACTTGGCTTATCATTCAAAGACAAAGCATATTGATATTCAATATCACTTTGTGAGAGACATGGTTGAAGAAAAGAAAGTGTTTCTAATGAAGGTGGAATATTTGAAGAATGTTGCAGATTCATTAACAAAATCTGTGAGCATTGAGAAGTTATCTTGGTGTAGAGGATCCATAGGCATTGTTGCCCTAGATTGTTGACTATATAACCCTATAACTCCATGTATGCAAAGAAAACAACAAGTGGGATAATGTTGGGTATGTGTTATATTATTTGCACATGTTAGCTCTCCAAGAAACTCTTTGGGGTTGTAAGCCAAAGATGCTTGGTAACTTAAGAAAAGATAATTTAGGTATGCTTGGATCAATGGGATGACTCAATAACTAATGAAATGGACAACTCATCATACATTCGAATAAGACAGTGCTTTTAGAGATCAATAATCAGACAAAATAGTTTTTGATGAAGTAAGAGAGAGGAATTTCAAAAAACGTCCGCCAGGGAAAGTGGTAAAAAATCACGACTTGAAACCTCGCGCATCCTGGTGTGTTAGGTTTTGCCGCCATGGAAGGTCAGGGAGGGGAGCCGCCGCCCCCTCCTTCCCCTGCCTCCTCTTTTCGCTGTCTGGTAGAGGCGTCTAGCAAGCATTCGATCACAGCAGAAGCTTCCAGCTTTGTCAAAAAACTGAAGGACATTCCAGAAATCGACCTTCCTCCTGATCAACCGATGAAAATCGCCCTCTCTCTCTCTGAACGCGGCCTCATCGGTCAATTCATGGGCCTCTGGCCCTCCTCCAGAACTACAGAAAACTGGGTTCAGCGAAACTGGCGACCGCTGATCACAAACAGTGTTACCAGCTACGCGGTCGGCCGTGGATATTTCATCTTCGAATTTATATCCCAGGAAGACATAAATCTAATATTCAGGAATGGCCCTTACTTCATGGGCACTCAAGGGATTTACCTGAATAGATGGACTCCGAGCTTCGATCCAGCCTCAGAAATCCCCAAAGACGTCCCGGTTTGGGTCAGACTTCCCAACCTCCCAATCCACTGTTGGAATAACCCTTCTCTCCAAGCAATCGGCAATGGTCTCGGACGCTACATTGATCGAGCAGAACCAAGGGATCAGTATTCATGTGCGCGCATATGCATAGAGGTAGATCTGGAAGTCGGCCTACCAGAAGCTATCAAACTCAAGGTTGGAGCCTGGAGCCATTTACAAAAGTTGGACTACGAACAGCTTCTGTTCAAGTGCAGAGGCTGCCACGAATATGGTCACTTTCTCAGAAACTGCCCAAAGGCACCCCCCATAGCCACAGAAAAAGAAGGAGAGGAAGGATGGCAGCAAGCCAGGAAAGGGAGATCAAGAGCAAGAGGCCAAAGAAGAGAGCAGGTCGATCCACAGATACCCAAATCCACTGAAGCACCAGGAAAGGAGAACAGCTTCCGAATCCTAAACCAAAATACGGAGGAAAGTGCTCAAGACCCCTCTGAGGCAAGCCCGAAGGAAGGTATGGAAGATCAGAACTCGAAAGATAAAGGAAACATGCCAACAGAAGAGGACGGAGCACAAAGTAATCCCCCCCAGCAACAGGATGATTGCCAGAATGCAGAGGAAGGGGAGATCCAGACAGAAAGTGAACCAGAAGAGGCAAATGGAAAGTGGATCTCCCCAAAGAGAAAAGCAAGAGGCCGAAAATCAAAAATTGAAGAAAGGAACCAAGAAACCCACAAAGCACTGCTGAATGGATCACAATCCACCCTCAAATCGACCTACTCTGGACATCAAACGCGGAAGAAACTCAAAGCCTCCCAAGGAGGCCCCTCCATCCCAGGTATTTAATGATCATAACCTCCTGGAATTGCAGAGGAATGGGAAGCAAAAAAAAGGAAGAAGCTCTGAAAGATATCCTCAAATCTTCGGAAGCAAGCATCCTACTGCTCCAGGAGACCAAAATGGGCCAGCAAGACGTACTCAGAACCTTATCGAAAGTTTGGAAAGGAAGTCAAGGAGTTGCAGGGAATGCACGGGGAGCATTAGGGGGGATCTGCACTCTATGGGACTCCTCCAGAATCGACATGATCAGCACCCATATCTGCATGCACTGGATTCATACAAAAGTTCATCACAAAAGCACGGGATGTCAGGTAAGCATATTTAATATTTACGCACCTCAGATTTTAGGGGAAAAAATCCATTGTTGGGATTCTCTGCAGACCTATTTACAGCAAAACCAGCTCACCAATATTATCCTGGGGGGAGACTTCAATGTAACGCTGGCCCAAGATGAGAAAAGGGGAGGTTCAATAGTGAGAGACCCAGCCCGTGAATGGGTAGAAGACATTGCAACAGCATGGGACCTCCTCGATATAAAGCCCACCAAAGGTCGCTACACGTGGACAAATAAGAGAATAGGCCCCGGTCATATTGCTGCCAGGCTCGACAGGTTCTTGGTCCAAAGCTCCTTCCTGGTGCTAGGACTTAAGACAAACTCAGAAATTCTGCCTCACAGTGTCTCAGACCACAAACGAATTCGCCTAGAAATCAAGAAAGATCAAGTCAAAGGACCCATTCCTTTCAGGTTCAGCCCAAATTGGCTCAAGAATAAAGATTTTGATGATATCGTCACCAAAGTTTGGGCCTCCACAATCCAAGGTTCAGCATCCTATGTTTGGGAAGAAAAAATCAAAAGGCTGAAATATGCTCTAAAATCCTGGGCCAAATCTCAACCAAATCCAGCAGAAGTTCGCCTAACAGCCCAAGCTCATCTCGAAGCACACCAGCTCATAATGGAGCAAAAGGAGATCACACCGGAAATTCTGAAAAAAGAGGATAGCCTTCAAAGGGAATGGAATCATGCATGCAGATTGGAGGAGAATTATTGGCGACAGAAATCAAGAAGTTTATGGCTGAAAGAAGGAGATCGAAATACATCCTATTTCCACAAACAAACAGAGGCAAGGAAACATCATAATGTTGTTATGGAAGTGCAGATCCGAGATGCAACAATAACTGATCTGGAAGGAATTAAACAAGCAGCATATGAGACTTTCGAGAAATTATATACAGCCCCAAAGGATGTGGAGTTAAACCAGCAAACTTATCCAATCAATCTGATCCCAAACTTAATAAGTGCAGAAACCAATAACAAGCTCACAAGTGAGATCACACAGCAAGAGATAAAGGAGGCCCTCGATAAGATGCACCCTGACAAGGCTCCGGGACCGGATGGATTCACTGCCAGATTCTACCAACACTGCTGGAACACAATCAAAAAGGACTTAACCAAAATGATCCAGAAAACGCAAAAGGTCAGCAAGCTGGGAGGAAGCACTAACTCCTCCTTTCTAGCCCTCATCCCGAAGGAAAAAGGAGCGATCTCTTTCAACAGATTTCGGCCAATATCTTTGTGTAACACAAGCTATAAAATCATTTCCAAAGTCATCGCCAACCATCTCAAAGTAACGCTCCCTTTCATTGTTCCGGAAAACCAAGGAGGGTTTGTCCAGGGAAGACACATCGCCGACAACATCATCCTGGTGCAAGAAGCAATCCATTCCAGCGCACTAAGGAAAGAAAAAGGTATGGTCGTCAAACTGGATCTTGCTAATGCTTTTGATCGAGTCAGACATGATTTCTTATTTGAAGTTATGAAAAAAATTGGGTTTGATATGCACTTCATTAGTTGGATTAAAGGTTGCATTAGCTCTCCCTGGATAGCCCCCCTTGTAAATGGAAAGGTTGCTGGGTTCTTCAAAGCCTCCAGAGGGCTAAGGCAGGGCTTCCCTCTTTCGCCCCTGCTGTATGCTATTCAAGCTTCAGCCTTAAGCTTTCAGTTGGAAAATGCTCAAACTCACAAAGACCTTATGGGATTACACATAACCCCAGGAGTGAAAAACATAAACCACGCCCAGTTTGCGGATGACACCCTGCTGCTGGGGGGGGCTAGTCCAATCATAGCGGAAAAATTCAAAGAAGAACTAGATGCCTATGCAGAGGCTTCAAGCAGCGAGATAAATCTGGTCAAGAGCAACATTTATGGGTGGAACATAACCCCAAATGAAATGCTAAGAATTACTCGTGTCCTTGGGATGGAGGGGCATACAAGCTGGGATGCTTTTCAGTATTTAGGAGTCCCAATCTTTAAGGCAGCACCAAGAGCCTCTCACTGGAGACATCTAACTGAAAAATTAAAACGGAAATTCTCC
This sequence comes from Picea engelmannii, assembly GCA_009831015.1. Lineage (NCBI taxonomy): Eukaryota > Viridiplantae > Streptophyta > Pinopsida > Pinales > Pinaceae > Picea > Picea engelmannii. The sequence continues at coordinate 2,972 of ML886608.1, read as the reverse complement.
TCCTGGGGAGCCAACTGGCTGAATTTAGCAGGGAAAACAGTTTTGATAAAGGCAGTAGTAGAAAGTCTCCCAATCTATCAATGCTCGCTGCTACTCGCCCCAGCCACAGTCATCCAAAGTCTTGAGGCATTCCAACGTCGTTTCCTCTGGGAAGGAGGAAAGCAAGAAAAAAAGAAGCTGCACTTAGTCAAATGGGAAAAAGCTATAAAGCCTTACATGGAAGGAGGCCTAAATCTGAAGAACACCAAGATGCAAAACCTGGCCCTAGGGGCAAAGATCCTTTGGAAAATGATAACTGGAAAGCTTACCTGGAGTAAGAAAGCCCTCTGGAGGAAATACTTTAGAGGACCCAGAGACAGATGCTTAGAGCTCCCAAGCAAGGAGGTGAAAAGCTCTCCAAGTTTTGCATTATGCAAAAAGGTGATTCCTCTCTTTGCTCCCCACCTAACTTGGGTCCCGAAAAATGGCAAGAAAATAAGAATCTGGACAGATTCGATAATGGGAGACCCCCCCTTAGAACAGCATCAAGAGCTCCAAGACCTTAAAAGCTGGATGGACAGCCAACACCTCTCTACTCTCTCAGACATCTCAGTTTGGGAAGAAGAAAGACCGCATCTATGGCAAGGATGGGCAGCCCCAAACAGACCTGTAAATTTAAAAAGACAATGGGAAACTCTCAAGATTTTATTGCAAGGGAAGGCCCCTCTCAAAAGAGCAGGCAAAGATGAGCTAGGTTGGGGAAGGAAAGCTCAAAAGTATACCACAGCTGAAGGATACAACACTCTTAGCTCAATCCCCACAACACTCCCAAATCCAGCCCTTTGGAAGGCAGTCTGGAATTACAACTCCATTCCAAAAGTTGACTTTTTTATCTGGACCTTGGCTCATAAGAGCATCCCCACAGGGGAGAACCTAAAAAGAAGGGGCTGGGAGGGGCCTTTCCGATGCCCTCTTTGTTGCCAAGAGGAAGAAACAATGGATCACCTTCTCCTTAATTGCACCTACTCCAAAGCAGTATGGACGAATTTTATAGGGACCCAGCTAATCACCATTCTTCCCAATGATGTAACAAGCCTTCTCCTCCATTGGGACTCACTGTGTCCCTATGCTGGCCAAAAAAAGAACCAAATTCATTGGATATGGGGACTGTTACCAAAGATTGTCCTCTGGAGCCTATGGCTTGAACGCAATCACAAAATTTTCAAAGACAGCAAGGTAAATGAAGAAAGAATGTACACCAAAATACAAGCAATTATAGGGGAACTGGCAGATCATCTAAGTCCTAAAGTAAAGATTCAACAGCTAGACGAAGAACAGAGGAATTGGATTGCCCAATTCAATATCCCTAATCTAGACCGCCCCACCCAAACTCACTCCATCATAGAACCTTGGGAGATCAGGGGGAATGGAGGCGATTTTGTGAAGTGGAAATGCAACCTTAAAACCCACACTCTGCAGTTTGATGGAGCCTCGAAAGGGAATCCAGGTCCCTCGGGAGGAGGAGGCATAATTCAAGATCCAAATCAAGGCACAGTGATAAAGTATGCAATAGGGCTCGGCATAGACACCAACAACTGGGCTGAGGCTATGGCTCTCTGGCAGGGACTGAAATTGGCTCTACACCATAATATTCAGGACCTAATAGTAATAGGAGATTCAAGAATAATAATCCAAGCCATGGTAAAGAAGTCCCAACCTCACTCTATCAAACTTCAAAATCTCTTGGACAAAATTCGACTCATCACCAGCAAAATGCAATCATGTCATTTCTTTCACGTTCTAAGAGACCAAAACTGCCACGCAGATCAAGAAGCCAATCAAGGAGTGCATTTGAATGCAGGTACGCTGTCAGTGAATGACATTTCGACCCAAGTGGAGATCCCCTAATATCATGAATCCCATCTTCGCTCAAACATTGACAGGCTCGCGCAGGTACAAAGGATCAAAAGAAATCTGGAAAGCACGCAGGGAAGCTCGGGATTATGGGCAAATACACTCAGCCAGGTACCAAAGCCCGTGTTGGGAGGCAGAAAACGGATTCGCGCGAATCCCCCAGCTCCCAAAAATCATGATAACCAAGCTTCAAAGAGCATTAAAGAAGGCTCGGGCCCCTCACAATCCGCTTCAAGGAACGCTCAGCACAGAAGAGAAGGAGCTAACAGAAGGCAAGAATTCAGGACGAGCCACTCCAGGAAAGCAGAGCAAAGTCAGAGGATCGATGGCGTCTTCCTCCAAAGGGCCTCTGAGCACGGAAGAGCGCCTGAAGCAGATGGAAACTACCCTGGCAACCCTCCAGCAGATGCTACAGCATCAATTAGATTTCTTGGAGAATTTAGATGTGGAGGCCGGTCGCCGACTGGAACAGCTCAAATCAGACATAACAATGACCAAGATCGGGTTTGCTGAAGAACTAGACAAGCTGAACCAGGAACTAAAGAATCCACAACAGGATTTCGACGAAAGAATGGAGCAGTTGGAGGCCAAAATGGCCCAGCTTAACTGTAGCTGGAACAAGGATGAAGAAAAGTGAATTCTGGACTAAAATTCTCTGTAACACGCCCCAGCAGACTGGCAATAGTAGCCATGGCTCTAAATAAGCAGATTAGTCAGTAGGCTAGTTGTTTTCATAACTGTAGCAGTTAATTCTGTTTGTATTCAAGGTAAAAGACCCAAAGATACATTGGGCATTTTGTAATCTGAACCAGTGGCTTTGCCACACATCTTAATATAATTTCATAACCGCTTTTGTTAAAAAAAATAATCAGACAAAATAGTTTAAACAAGGGATGAAGAATATTAATCTTGGTAACCAAATACAATAAGGTTCATGGTCATACAAGATAGCAAGGATGTTCTCCAATTCAAGTTTATGAGCTTAATAAAGAGATGACAGTCTTTAGAAGCTAAAACAAACTGAATTCAAGTGCAGAGAGATGAAATACATGACCAATCTGATATTGAAGACAAAAGAA
>WSFP011500829.1:0-13881 GCA_009831015.1 Picea engelmannii | reverse complement strand
ATCTATATAAAATGGGGATTCTTGAAGCCAAGGAAGACATTCAGAGTAGGTTTATTATGAAGATTTTCCAAGCCAAATCCATTTTCATGCAGGGAAACTATTGAGGAGCACACCGTTGTGGGCCATTTTTGGGAGCTCCGGTCCTCCGATTTCAATGTCGTTTCTTTTGTTGGGTTTCAGAGATCTGGTAGAACAAGACCAGATCATTTTGTAACCTTTTTGGCACTGTTGTGATGTACTTTTAAAGATTTGAACAGAAATAAGAAAGCCTCACCCACTGAGACAAAGGTTCGAAGATGTAGGCGAGATTTCCGAACTCCGTTATCAAATTGGTGTTTATGGTTTGTTGTTGTTCTTGATTTATTTCAGATCTGTATATGTGTATATGGCTGTCATGTTTCATTCATAATTCTTCCTCTTTCATTCAACTTCCTAAATGGTTAATTAACACATGCTAAATAACTCAACCATTGTCGTTTAAAAGATCTTTTTGGATCAAGTGGTATCATAGATAGTTGACGTTTGGATTTGAGTTTGCATGTTAAACAGGGAAAAGCTACATGACGGTGAAGGTGAGCTTGTTGAAGAGAATCTATTGATTGGATTGAGAAAGAGAACTTCTCAAAGCGAGAAGATGGCTTCAGAAGAGGGACTTTCTCAGGATGAGATACAGTTTCGAAAAACTTTCTTCACCATGTCAGAAATGACGAAGGTTTTGTATGAGGATTACTTGGAACAGAAAAGACCAAATCTGGGTGAATCTTCAAAGGGAAAAAGTGAATCTTCAAGTTCAAGTTCTAAAAGCACTGTAAAGAAACATGTCCATAAACATAAGAATGAAATGCCTTTACTAAAACTTGATGTTAAATTCGAATTACCTATGTATGATGGTGAAGTTAATGCAGAGAGACTTGACAATTGGGTTATACAAATGGAGGTTTATTGCAGTGTGCAACAAATCAAAGATGAGGCCACTCAAATCAAGTTGGCATTGCTTAGACTTGCAGGCACAACACTCATCTAGTTGAAAAGCAAGTTGCAAAATGGCACACAATAAGTGGGTAATGTATTTCCATCATGACAAAGTTTTATTTCTACACTTAGAAAGCAATTCTATCCTTTGGGTTATAAAGAGAAAGCTTTAATTGAATGGAAAGCTCTTAAACTAAGAAAAGGACAAATAGTGCAAGAATACAAAGATGGCTTTTGTAAAATGGCGTTGATGTTAGATATTCCTTTACATACCCAAGAAACACTTATGAAGTATATAGGAGGTTTACATGCACATATTTGAAATATTGTATTCATGTTTCGACCTACTAATCTTGATGAGGTTTCTGTTCAAGCGACATACATTGAAGCAGGGAAAATAAGGGTTGGTGTATCAGGGGAATCATATTCAAGGAAAGAGGACAAAAGGAAGTGGCATGGCAAGAAGGAAAATGCAGTGACAAGAAAAGAAGAGAAGCACTCTTGCAAGCATTGCAAGAAAGAGGGGCATGATGAGGACCGTTGTTGGAAATTACATCCCGAGAAGAGAAGGAAGTGGTTCAAGGAAAAGAAAGGGGGGGCACACAATTGAAACAACAACATGACCCACATACTTGGGATCAGATTCAAGTGATTAATCTAAAGTCTCATTGGTTGGTATGATAGATAAAATTGGTGAAGTATGTGATTGTAGAAGTAAATTGTTTCACATAAGGGTCATTATGAGGTTGACACATTGATAGATAGTGGATCTCAATCTAACTTAATTTCAGAGGAATTGGTTAAACAATTGGGATTAAAAACACAGATGCATGATAAGCCCTACACACTTAAACGGATAAGAAACAATCATCAAATGCACATAACCAAGCAGTGCACATTAAAATTTTGAATTTCATCTAAGTTTGTGGACGAGGTAACATGTGATGTGGTGCCACTAAGTGAACGTGGAATGGTCTTAGGCAGTCCATACTTGTATGATTGTAAAGAAATCTTCTACGAGGAAAGGAATCAATATCACTTAACCAAATCAGGTGAAGAATATGTGGTTCATGCTCATCATTTAAAGGAAAATAAATCTCTTCAAACTATGGAACAATTAAGAAAAGCATCTAAAGCAAGAAACTCACCTATAATTGTTTCAAATCAAGTAATAGATCTTAAGCAAGAGCATGAGATGATTGTAGAATGGAAGATCAATCACAATTTGCTTCAAGATAAGCTAATGTCATGCAAATATTACAAACATATAAGTTCATTTGCAGTCATATTTTTTATGCTATCATTACTAATGTTTTCTACATGGATGATAGTGGCTTTAGTAAGATGTGACAGGGTACAAATGGCTAACAATATGTTGTTAGTGATCATGATTGTTTTTCAGTTTATCTTGACAAGACAGGTGCACAAGAAAGAGTTCAAAAACAAGGAACCTACCGGGTGGCCTATCCTGAGCTTGATGACTAGTCAGTAACCTTTTGGGGGCCAAAATGTCTTTAGTGGGGAGGTGTGATCCAGAATTGGATCCAGGAGCCAGATAGGGCTCATAAATTCCTAAAAATCAAAGTTCTTAGAATGACTTCAAAACGGATGTGTGTGTAGGCCTCGAAGATACGAACCCAATGCAACTTGAATGGGCTCAAATGAACGTTGTATGCTCCAGATATGGCGATTTGTTCTTTTTTCCAAACATGAAAAAAATGATGACTGTATAGTCTGTATAGTGCCACGTGGCAACTAACTCTACAGGACATACGGTCGTACGACTGGCATAGAAAGGTACATGTGGCAGGGTTCAATGTGCTGAATGGGTGTATAGATTGACACGTGGAAGGGTGACTAGGCGTACGGACTACTGATGTGTTGGAAAAGTGGACCAATCAGGGAGTGACACATGTCATCACTGCAAGGGTGACACGTGGCACATCTGTACAATGCTTACGTTGCAGGTACAGGGGCTAGTGACAGGGAAGAGAGCTGGACCAATGAGCATTTGACATGTGGAATCATAATTAGGTGAATGAAAAGGTTCCACGTGGCACCCATTAGTTGGTTGATATATTGCAAAAATTTTGGACTCAACAAGGTTTGATCGCGTGACCTCCCACAGGGTCAAAGGACTTGGAAGGGCCGGGCTAGCTAACACGCCCTCGCATTATTTCTTAACCATATGCCTATCAACTTGTATTTAAATTTGTGTGGAGTGCCATTTGGCGGAGTTTAGGGCTGGGGCTAGGCCCCATCCTCTGTCATGGTCCCATACCACCCTGTCATATAATTGCTACCTTACACAGTTGGCACGAGATCCATTTACATTACGGTTAGCCCTAGTTTTGACGCACATACCATAAGACTCGGGGTTTTAATTGCTGGTGTAGGTGTATACAGTTAGCGCCATGTCATTTGGGCTAGCCCGCCGACCAGGGTGCTTGACCAGGGGCCAAGGTTTATCAGAGTAGCGTGTGGAGCTAGGGACTAGGGACATATGGCACTGCATGTAACTAGGAGCCAAGAAGTAAGGGGCCAATGTACCAGGCGTTAGCGCTTGGGCACATGGCCACCTTCCATACAACTCGGGGCCAACGACTAAGGGGCTACACCCATAGTATGTGCAAAAGTGGGATTTTCACTATATAATAGTGATTTTAAATGATTTTATTCAACATAATTGAGAGATTTTGGTCATTTTTGGGGGATATTGGGCCCTTTTTGAGGCCAAATCTTGGGGGGAAGTTGGGATATGGTTACCAACTTCAGATCTATGTAAACGAGGGATTCTTGAAGCCAAGGAGTACATTAAGAGTAGGTTTATGCTGAATATTATCCAAGCCAAAGCCATTTTCATGCAGGGAAGCTATTGAGGAGCGCACCTTTGCGGGCCATTTCTGGGAGCTCTAGTCATCCGATTTCAGTGTTGTTTCTTTTGTTAGGTTCCAAAGATCTGGTAGAACAAGACCAGATCAGTTTGTAACCTTTTTGTCACTATTGTGATGTACTTTTAAAGCTTTGAACAGAAATAAGAAAGCCTCACCCACTGAGACAAAGGCTCAGAGACGTAGGCGAGATTGTCGAACTCCGTTATCACATTGGTGTTTATTATCTATTGTTATTCTTGCTTTATTTCAGATCTGTATATGTGTATATGGTTGTCATGTCTCATTCATAGTTCTTCCTCTTTCATGCATCTTCCTAAATGGTTAATTAACACATGCTAAATAACTCAACCATTGTCGTTTAAAAAATATTTTCGGATCAGTAACGGAGCTAAGGGAAACACTTTGATATGTCGGGTGTAAGCTCTTGTGATCCTTCTGAACTAGTTAAACTCCTCGTGAGGAAGAGCATAAGGTATCTCAGGGAATAGATTCTCTTCCTCTTGCTGGGGTGAGTTACTCGTTTTAGGAGTACTCAATGTGTGTGGGTTGTCTTGAGAATGACTAGCCATGCATGCGCGCTGTTTTGAATCTGCAGGTTGTGTGAATTATTGTGTCAAAAGTATTATCAACCATTCATTCTTCAGGCCCTCCTTCTAGTGCCAATTCTTTTGAGGGGTCCTAAATCCATTTAACTCAACGATAGGAACCAAACCTGCCACCGAGGCCCAATTAGACTCTGCATCGTTTAATGGTGGAATGGTTCTCCATATATTGCAATCAGACCAATTAATCGACGAGCTTTACATAGTAATTGACATGGTGTTTTCTTGTTAAATATCCTCCTTCAGTTTGAACGTTCTCTTTTTGTATTTTCTCTTATAGGTGGGACGATACAAGATAAAAGCTGGTATAAACCAACTGGGTAACAAAGTGGGAAAGATTAACTACTGTGGAAGGCTGAGCTTGGGATAAACCACATGATCAAACATGTAGACAATGATTCTTACACCTACAACAAGCCTAGTACTAATACATTAACCTGCTGGTGTTCCAATTATTGATTGGGATAAGATTATAAGGAGAAAACATACATGCAATAAACAATGGCAAGAAAACGGTTTCCTTAACTCTAATCATCAATCACATATTAACACAACAATTTAATTTTCATCATTAAAGATAAGAACTATAAAAATATTGAATCAGATAAATTATCAACAGATTCAGAGGATCTTACTTGTTACAACATCCATTCATGAGATAAAACCAGAAATAATTATTCTTTAGATCCAATCACACATGCTTTTGATGAAAAACACAAACTTGTCTCAGGTCCTAAACATGACTTCTCAATTAAGGTAGCTCTGAAATAGTTCTTTACAAATACAAATAATGAGGGTCTTTGCAACAACCATCGACCCTCAAAATATTCAAAGACCCCCTATTTAACATAGCTGTAGAGGTTCTCTTCCTTAGGGGATTGAGACCTGATTTTAGGTAACTGTTCGTAAAACAAATTATTAACTTGACTATGCCACTGGACGTAATCAACAAGAGTGGTTCTTATCGCACACAGAAGACCACTCTTATATTTAATCTAAGAAAATGTTGGAATTAATCAATTAAAAACCACTATTGTCTTTGAGACAGAACTAATGCATGCACTGGAGGAACTGACTCGGCATAAAATAGACATTAGAGTGAGAGAACAAAGCTCTGTGTTGAGTAATGGCATGCCCGCGAGCTCTTGGAGGTCACTGGAGACAACTGGATGCATGAGCAGAGTCTGATGAAGTGTTTTGGAACCAATCTGTGTCGACCTATGACTAAGACTTAACTTTGTGTTTGTGTCTGAGCTTTTGGAAGCTAAGCGCACTCCATCTCGACTGTAACTGACCCTTCTCCCCGCTTTCACTGTGATGACCTGGTCATGAACAGAGAGACCTGGAGGTGAGCATCGAATAGGAAAACATGATGCGTGGAGGTGATAGGTGATATGGGTAGTAGTCAGGAAGAACAGGTGGCGAAGGTTGAGCTGTAGTGGGATTGTGAGTGGAGGTGACATGGTGACCCGATGTCATATAAGCATGTGATTGTGAAAGTTGTCGAGGGTTTTTTGGGTCCACACTGCCTTTGGGCCCGCAATACCCCACTAGTTGCGACGTACCCTTGCAACAATACCATGGTTCCAATTGCGGGACCACTTTGGAGAATTAACGTTCGAGCAGTTTACGTCCCCGCAATGCAGTGTGGCCGTCGATCGTGTCGCAATCTATGATCCAAGTGATATTCCTTCCTAAACTGCTGTGAGGATCAATGGTGTTGGTTGATTTGAGATCAATGGTCCGCAATTACTTCAGAAGTTCGGGCTTTGGGGATTTTTAATGCAAAGTTCTTACCATCCTCTGGAGTGTCATATTTCCGAAGTGAGAGATCTACCTCCACGTGGCTTCTGGTTCTGGACGGTCTAGATTCACTTTGGGAGTTCTGGCTTCGAGATTTTTGATCTCGTTGCTCGCACAATCCTCCGAAGTGTCGTATATCTGAAGTGGGGGATCTGCCGCCACGTGTCCTCGGTGATGGATGGTCAAGATTCACTTTGAGACTTCGATCTCTTTGAGATTTTATGAATGCTATGCTAAAAAATCAACCATAGTGGTATGGGCTGTGAAGTGACTGGTGGCCTGATGTCATATGATGTCACAACTTCTGATGTGTCATGGAAAGAAGGGTGACACATGTCAGGTGGAAATGGGAGAATGACACGACCAAATGACCTGAAATGAGTGCCATTTGTCATGACTGATGAGTGTGCCATGTGTCATGACTGATGAGTGTGCCATGTGTCATGACTGATGAGTGCCACGTTGTTGGGTATATGTTATATTCTTTGCATGTGTGTGTGAGGGTGCGTCAGGTTCGACAATTGCGTCTGGGATTTTACTATTTTTAGCGGTTTTCTAAATTAATCCTGGATTAAGAGATTAGGGTTTTGGTACTTATGAAATACCTAAAAACAATGTATATATTGTATGGTGAATGGTGAAATTCGATATCATGAATATAAGAAAGGTTTTCCCGGTTGAGGGTTTCCGGTATAAAATCTCTGTGTACTCTGTGTATGAGCCATTGATTAAATTCTGTTTTTCTTAAGAATATATATGCATTTATTTACTTCATAGGTTTAAAATTTACACATGTGTCATGACTAATGAGTGCCACGTGCTATGATTGATGAGTGCCACTTTCTCCGACACTTCGGGCTTCGAGAGTTTTGGACTATGAGGCATGAAGTTCTCCTGAATTAGTATGGGCTTGAAGTGATGTGGCATTCTCTCGTTACTTCTGGACTTCGAGTAATTCTTTCTCTAGTGCTTCACAAATCTCTCGGAGTGTTAAGTATCCAAAGTGAAGGATCTGCCTCCACGTGTCCTCGTTGATGGATTTTCCAGATTCACTTTGGGACTTCGGGAGTTTATGAATGTTGTGCTTGGAAATCTTCTGGAGTGGTAAGTCTCCGAAGTGAAGGATCTGCCTCCACTTGTCATCGTTGATGGATGGTCCGGATTCACATCGGGACTTTGGGATTTTATGAATGTTGTGCCTGGAAATATCCCGGAGTGGTACATCTCCAAATTTGACGTGGCAGTCTCTTCGGGACTTTGGGTCTTCGAGACTTTGAGTCTTCGGGACTTTATCTCTTCTGCTGTTCGGCTCTTCGGGACTTTGAGTGTTCGTGTACTTCATGGGTCCTCTCTTGATGTTAAACCCCACGCGATTTTGACACACCAAATTTACGAAAATCGTCTATCTGATTGTCTTGATGGATCTCCACTATCGAAAGTCAACCCATTTGTTCCCACAATCTGAGCCCAAAATTGACCACTCTGGATTGTTGCGTTTGTCCACGGGCATTTCCTGTGCATACAAACATGAGTTCAATCAATTGCAAACATGATCACAAGAATTCCGAACCAAATACGACCTGTAATTGTCCTTCAAGAAACAATAGAAATAGAAATGCACAAATACTCAATCAAGAAAGAAACGAATAAGAACCAAGTCACTCAGTAATGGGAAACTGACTCAAGTGGTACCCAAAAAGCTAAAAAATTGACAGAGGCTTTTAGGTTGTGTTGAGTGCTCAACAGAAACTACCTACAACCTCTGAGCTCCCTAGGAGGAAAGTAACCCGTGTAGAACGACCCAACATAGATCCCTATTTTTATCTTAACTCATAGACGACCTCATTGAAACTGCTTTACAAGACGTCCCAATACCTTTGAGCAGAGTTGCGCGTTTCCTTATTGAACCTGAAGAAGAACTCGAAGGTGAACAACCAAAAATTACCATAGAAAAATTAATGGGAGAAAACATGAACCATAAGGAATTTATCCCTCGATGGAGGGCCCAAGGAGCTCTCAATTTGGCTGGACAACTTCATGAAATGCCAAGGAAGTTTGATAAATTCCTCCCAAAATTCGACCCAGACAAACCCAGATCCTCGAAAGATCATGCTAATAATTTCTTTTTAGCCATACATCTTCTAGGTGTTGAACATGATGATGTAGTGCTCATGCTATTTGCTATTAATTTTTCTGGGAAAGCCTCTACTTGGTATTTAATCTTACCTGCTAGGTCTATTACAGATTGGGATAGTTTTGAAAGGCTCTTTATGAGAAAATTTGGAGAAAGGAAAATGATTGTGTCTCTACATAATGAACTAAGAGCCATAAAAATGGACAAGAGGGAAAGAGTGAAGCACTTTAACCAAATATTTCTTAATGTCTCAATCAAGTTTCCTTATGACGTAGCTCCCGATCATTCATTAGCTATTGAATATTACATAGCTGCATTAACCCCCTTCATAGGGATGTTTGTAAAACAATCTAACATAAACACATTAGCATTAAAATTTGATGAAGTTGACACTGTGGAAAGAGAGTTATTTGCATATGATCAACATCCACATTACGAGGAAACTAAGTTGGATGGGGAGAAACCATTGCTATTAACTAAACCACCTGAAAAGGAGTCAAAGGATATTGATAATGTGGTCAAAATGGTTAAGAAGTTATCCAATGAAGTCTTGGACCTTAAAAATAATGTTGGCGAAGGATCATTGAAGCCACAAAATTCCCGTCCATTCTTTAAGAAACCAGATAACTTGCCACAACCACCTGAACCACCACACATGCCGTTCAACTTAGATAACTTCAATAATGATAATTTTTGTTCTTATCATCAACAAAATAACCAAGAACGAACATGCCCTCATTGGGTCAACTCTACGACCCTGGTAATAAACCAGTTGCTAGATCAACCGAGTTTGGATGATGAAATCCATTCACAATCTCCTTTTGGTGTTGTTGATGAAGCTCCCCCAGAGTCAGCTATGCCCTTTTGGGACTGGTGTGCAGAATCAAATGATGATCCGATTGAGGAAATCCTTTTCGAAGATACACATGTTGTTAAAGTTGTTGTTCTAAAAGGTTATAACTTATGAAGGAAGGGTCCAATATATAATACTCCTTCTTCCAAAGAAGATAACATCCCTCTTAGAAGATAACACCTACCCCTATCCTCCCAAAACAAAATGATGGGATCCCAGAAAAAAACTAATAATAAAATTGTCAAAATTGTCTTAGCGAAAAAATATAAACCAAGCTCATCTGGTTCAATAGGGAATGACACTAAGATTGATTTGAAAACGGATAATAAAATAGTAGAGAAAAAATATGGTCATGTTATCAACAATCTTGACTATAATGTAATTGAAGAAAACCAAAGCTAATATTTCCATGTTCGATATTTGTTCCTTAACACAACAACGTGAGCTCCTACATGATGCTTTCAAACATCATGATACTCAGAAACAAACTGTCACTGCCACTGAAAGCTTAATCCTCGAAAGTGATGCACAAGAGATACACAAAGTGGAGATAACAACAACTATAAACGCAACAAGCATAGGCAACTTTTCAAAATATCAAGTACCACCTTTCATGCTTACATATGAAATTTTTAATTTCAATGTACACAATTGTTTAGGATATTCAAGTGCCTCTTCCAATATCATGCCTTTTTCCGTTTGCCAAAAGAAAAATGTTGTTCCACGAATAATGAGCACCAGGATCATCCGATTAGATAGGACAAATGTTAAGGTAAAATATGAACTCAAAGATGTTTTAATCAGACTATCATCCGACCCCTGGGTTACAATTTGCTCTTAAGAAGGGATTGGTCAACCAAACTGCAAGGTTATTTCTCTACTGATTGGTCTCATCTATGGCTTCCTCATAAAGGAAAATCCAATCAAATCTATTTAAACAGTGAGGCACACATGAAGCACACAATGACGAAATTGGAAGGTAAGAACGATCCCATAAGCTTTGTCCATTCCGTTTTGGAGTATTATTTTTTTGAAACTGATTACGGTTGTTACAAAGCACAAACTTCTGAGATACCATCAGAATTACAATTAGGCCTTCGTCCACGAATCATAATAGCGCATGTCTAGTACTAACTAACTTAGGATTTGGTTTGACTAACAAGACTAATGTTTTTGACATGTGGACCATGTTCTTTGATGGCTCTAAAACATTAGCTGGAGTAGGATGTGTTCTAATCGATCCTAGTCAAGGAAAAACACTAATATCATGCCACTTAGAGTTTGAATGTACCAACAACACTGTTGAATATGGAACCTTAATTCAAGGCCTTAAAAAATCCATTGATCTTCAGGTAACATATCTTAAGGTGTTTGGTGATTCGAAAATTATTGTTCAACAGTAAGAAACACTATTCATTGTCTGTCTCCACAAATAAAGGCTTACCATCAAGAGGTATGGAATCTGATTTATTCGTTTGATGCATTTAATATTTCTTCTATACCTCGTGATCAAAATATAGATGCCAATATACTGGCCAATTCAACATCTAGATTTATGCCCCCTTATGATGGTTTTTCGGTTGAAATGATGTATTTCGAAAAACATGTTAACTCCTGAGAATTTACTTGATTTACAATCCAAGTTCAGGAGGCCAACCAATCTGAATACCAACAACTCCACTATGATGCATTTCTTGGTCAATTTGGGAACATCTGAGTAGCCTAAATATGTTAATCTGGGCACCTAGTGTTCAGATTTAGAAAAGTACACATTCACGAAACTATTCAAGAAGTATCAAGATGTTTTTGCCTAGACATATGATGATTTGAAAATGTATTATACACGAATTATACAACACATAATTCCCATCAAAGAAGGGATCAAGTCGTTCCAACAAGAGCTTATAAAGATACATTCGACTCTCGAACCTCTGATACAAAAAGAACTCAAGAAATTATTGGATGCCTGAATCATTTTCAAAGTGAGACATTCGACTTGGGTCTCTAATATCATGCCCGTAAGAAAGAAGTTGGGAGAAATAAGAATCTATATAGATTTTAGGAATCTCAATCACGCTTTCGACAAAGGCAATTACCCAGTTCCACCAATGGAACAAATTATGCAACTCATCTCCGGATCCGAAGTATTCTCTCTATTAGATGGGTTTTCAAGAGACAATTAGGTTCTCGTGGCAGAACCAAACCAATTAAAAACTACCTTCCAAACCAAATGGGGAACTTATGCTTACAGATGGATGCCCTTCGGTCTAATCAATGCAGGAGTTACCTTCCAAAGGGAAATGGATATTGCTTTTAAGGGATTAATCGGTCAAAGCATTGTAGTCTACCTAGATGATGTGACAATTTATTACTAAAAATGGGAAGACCATTCGAAGCATCTAAAACATATTTTTGAACGATACAAAAAATATGGGATTTCTCTAAACCCCAAGAAGACCGTCTTTGCTATTTCAGAAGGAGTTTTGCTAGGCCACATCATTTCTAAAGATGAAATTTCAGTGGATCCAGAAAGAACCAAGGCTATTGTACAAATTGCACCACCAGACAACAATAAGTCTATGCAATCGTTCTTTGGCAGAATCAACTTTGTTAGAAGGGTTGTTCCAGATTTTGCAGAGATTGTAAAGCCATTTCAAAGAATGATAAAAAAGGACATTCAATTTAAGTGGACACCATTGGAGAAAGGAGAATTCAGAAACATTAAATATTCTCTAGCCCCTTCTCCATCTTTGTGGAGTCGATATTTCTCTAGAGATTTTTTGTTGTATACATTCGCTTCCGATCTCTCTCTAGCAGTAGTGCTCACACAAAAACATGAACAAGGAGATGAATACCCCGTCACATTTATGAGCACTGGGTTACAAAGTGTTGAACTGAATTATCCTTCAGTGGAGAAGAAAGCTTTTGTTATCCATAAAGCCATCAAACAATTTAGACCTTATATCCTACAAAATCATACTAAGTCATCGTTCCACACCTAGAAGTAAGGTCTCTATTCGTTCAAAAATAATTGGCTGAAAGGTGAGGGAATTGGATAACAACTCTACAAGAGTACGACCTTGAATTTAAACATGCTAATATTATGAAAGTTTAAGGCTTCTGTAAGTTAGTGACACAAGGAGCTGACAATGAAGAAAAGAAGAGGATAGTAGGCAAGATGAACCTATAATGTATACTCAATAGGTTCCATATGCCTTAGCCATTGAAGGATCATATTACAATGATCTTAAATATTATTTGCAACATAACAGTACTCTAGAACACCTCAGTGCTAAGAAGAAAAGAGCACTATGACTGGAATATTTACAATATTAGTGGTTACATGGCATCTTGTTTAGAATTTTTTATGATGGAGTGTTACTTAGATGCCTAGAAAGACAGGATTTTGATAATATCCTGAAAGATATGCACGATGGACTAGCCGGAGGTCATTTTTTATGAGACACAATAGCCCACAAAGTGCTGAGAGCAGGGTACTACTGGCCCACAATCTTTAAATATGTTCGTTTATACTCAAGGAGCTGCGAAGCATGTAAGAAAACTGTGGGAAGGGAACATAAAGCTGCTTTTCCTCTGCAACCTGTAGCAGTAGAAGAACCCTTCGAATAGTGGGGTCTAGATATCATTGGTGAGATAAATCCTCATTCATCCAAGCAACACAATATGTCAGAATATCATATATCTCCCTAGACAATATATGAATCACGCGGGTGAATGCATTGATGCATCACAAACCCCGTAGCCCCGACGGGGTTAGGTTGTGGTCATGGGTAATGGTCACATGGACCAGGGCTCATTCAGGAGGGATGAAGCGCATCGCGAATCGGGAAATCGCGAATCCCGTTGACATAAACATTTTGTCATCGCAAGTGCCGAAACTCCGATGGAGTGATAAGACCAAGGTCGCACGAAGGCAGGTCACATGGACCATTGTGTAGCTGGAAGGGGCTAGCATATGGAATGCTGAAACCCGATTCGAAAAGGCGCGCATAGGTTTAATTCAAATTTCAAAAAGGGGCCCGATTTCCCCTGGGCAATAAATATGGGACCCAATGAGCGTTGAACGGGTCCTGGATCAATGGGCTTAAGAAGGGGTCGATGCTCTTCCTACAGGTGATTCAGCAGAAGAAAAGGAGGACGGTGATAGGTCGCAGAGGTCCTTTTGAGGACGAGCCATTTTTCTGACAGTATGGATATCTACTGGTGGGTGAGGTCATTTGTGCAGGCCGCATGGAAGGTTTGAGGAAAGAGGAACCTCCTGGTGGCAGTAGGGCAACAAATCTATATTGACAGAGAGATCTCAGCTGTGGGTTCAACAACCATGAGAGCAGAGGCATCATCTCCAGGTTTATTGACTTGTTTAATGTGTGTCTTTTTGATAACTGCCTGGGAGTATATAGATATGTGTTTACTCTTGAGATAATTTCAGTTACTGTCATAACTACTAGATCAAACTGTATGATCCAGTGTGAAAATTAATGAAACGTGGTCAGCAGTGAGTATGAGGGTTAAACCCTTCAGTAGTAGCAATCTGCCAGTAGAAACTGGTGCTATCTTCAGGGGGTTGAAGCTCCCTTCCAGGAAAGGTTGGTAAACGAGAGA